>CAUYRH010061999.1:0-34093 GCA_963574655.1 Perodicticus potto
TTTAAAATCAGTTCCGTGTCGTTCTAACGCCCTTGCTGTATTTCAGAATTTCTTACGCTGGGGAAGGGAAAAGATCTCAATGCATTATTGATTAAAGAAGTTCAGTTAAATGGGTTTCAATGGGTATGTAAAATAATTGCAACAGAATAGAAGGAAAAGAATGTGAGTGCTTGGCACACATTAAGAGTAAGTATAATTGGGTTATAGCCTTCATGTGAAAGCTATAAATTAGCTTCATAGTAGGGCTGAGTACATTGGATACTTTTTCTTCCATTCTTGAGATACTTTGCTAAGAATATGTTCCAGCTCCATCCATGTAACCATGAAAGAGGTAAAGTCGCCATCTTTCTTAGTTCAGACAAAACTTACTAAATGCAGAATACAAATGTCTTCATACAATAACTAAGAAAATGACATGATGGCCATGTCAAACAGTTTGATGAAAATGTTTCAGATTGTATATGAAACCAGCACACTGTACCCCTTGATTGCACTAATGCACTCAGCTATGATTCAAAAAAAAAAAAAAAAAAGAGTAAGTATAGTTTTTTTTTTTTTTTGGTTTGTTTTGTTTTGCTTGTGGGTTTTTTTTTTGGGGGTGGGACTGAGTTTGAACCCACAACCTCTGGCATATGGGGCCAGGGCCCTACTCCTTTGAGCCACAGGCGCCGCCCAAGAGTAAGTATAGTTTTGTAAAATTTGTCTAAATATGCACCTGTTTCTATGTTCAGGAGAGTTATGGAAAATAGATTTTATATTGTAGCTCTCAGTCAGAAAAGGAGTGAAAATTACAACTCTGTTCTATACAGTCAGGGTCAGTCTAGTCTTTTGGCACTCCCGCTTTATAGAAGCCCTGCAACCAGAATAAATTGCTTCCGCATGTGTGTTCCCTAAGCACAATAGCATTCCTATCTTACAACCCTAATCAAATTGCACTTGAGTTTCTTCCTCCAGGGGTGTTTGTGTATGTGGACTTCTTCCTCACATGCCTTTCATCTCTGCCTCACCCTGCCTGGTGCCGCAACTGGAAGAAAATGAACACTCAATGAATGATCATTGCTTTGGACTTAAAGAAATTGAAAACTCATTTACTTAAGAGCTGATTTCTTCAATTTTGCATCTATCAGATTTCTCTCTTTCACAGTCTAACCTTAAATCACTTTACTTTTCCTTAGTACCTGCAGCAAGGACATTCTAGAGAAGTAAGGAAAAATAAAAAAAGAGAAGACAGAAGAAAGAAAATATAAGTAGAACATATAAAATTATTACTTTGGTTGAGTCTCTGAAAAGAAGGGAAACTTAGCACTACCTATTACATATAAGTTTTGATATATAAAACTCACCCAAATGATCATAGTCTCAAAAAGTATCAGAAGTTAATATACTTATTAGCTATTAATTATTTGCATATAATTGGTTATATCCAGGGGAAGAATGCTTGAGCTATTAGCCAGGGGAGAGAACATCTGAGTAAGAAAAATGAAATGAGTACTGATCACTTCCTTTCCTGAACCTTCCTTTAGCAAGAGCGGAAATCCAGGCCCAACATTGCCTCCTGAGGCCAGAAAGGGTTGGAGTGAACTTTTTGGCTATTTATGTTGTTATATTTATTACTTTCCACTTTCACACGCCTTGGCGGAAGAGGAACGGAAATGCTAAGAGTCCTGAGAGTATGTTCTCATGAAGAGGAAGCCACAGCAGACCCTGATACAGCCAGAAACCCCAGGGGTCATATTTGCTTGAGTTACTCCTCTTTCAAGTAATGTTCTTGTCTTCTCAGATAACCAAGGAATTTTTAATTTGAAATCAGTGTTGACCAATGGGGGCATTAGAAAATGAAGTATTTTTTTTGGCTCAGTTGCTGACAAAATATATTAAGGAGATGTGAATCAGTTAGTGGTACACACTTCTCAGAGAAAGTCACTTCATAGAGTCTTCTATTGTATATTTATGACTATTTTTTTAATTTTTATTTTTACATATGCATGTGTTTATTAGGATTATTATTAGGTATATTTATTATTTATATTATATTACTCTACTGTCTTTGTATCTTCTGATATTTTTAAGGACATCTTATCCTACTCTCCAAAGTTAGACCTACAAGCCTTATCAAATCTTCCAGGGAAACATGAATGCAGAACAGAGCACAGATTCCAGGTGGAGGCTGGAGGTACGGTAGAGTCCATGACTTTTCATGAAGTATGATCAAAAACAGATAAATTCATATTTTGTGAAATATGGGCTCGGCACCTGTGGCTCAGCGGGCTAGGGCACCAGCCACGTACACCTGAGCTGGCGGGTTCGAATCCAGCCCGGGCTGCCAAACAACAATGACAGCTGCAACCAAAAAATGGCCAGGCGTTGTGGCGGGCGCCTGCAGTCCCAGCTACTTGGGAGGCAAAGGCAGGAGACTCACTCAAGCCCAGGAATTGGAGGTTGCTGTGAGTGTGATGCCATGGCACTCTATCCAGGGTGACAGCTTCAGGCTCTGTCTCAAAAAAAAAAAAAAAAATTTTGTGACATATGATGCTAAAAATTTACAGAATTCACCTGAATGAAAAACATCAGATAACAAAATTATGCAAAAAAGCATTTTCATTCAAGTCTCACATATTTCATAATCTTCACCTATTGACTTCGCTTAGGTAAGGAAAATACACTGGTATAAACTAAACCACTTCCTTGATAAGAAAATTATACTAGTCTAGATTAAATCAGTGAAGCGCTAGGGAAGATAGTCATGTCCAAGCACATCTCTTCTTATTTTCCATTGCAATGAGTCACTACCTCTTCATACAGGTTATGTCTCCTTCTCCTGCTTCCCTTCTTGACCCTTATGTTCTCAATTCAAACTCCATCACCTAAGCAATTGAGCTGTTTAAATAAGAGAGAGCTTTCTCTGACTGATGGCAGAAAGGAAGTCACAGAGATTCAACCATAAGAAAGAATCTATGTCTTGCTGCTGATGTTGAAGAAGGAAGGGCCAGGTATGAAGACCAAGGAGTGCCTCACTGAGCTGAGAAAGACCTCCAGCTTATACCCAACAAAGAGGACCTCAGTCCGACAGTCACTAGGAACTGAATTCTTCTATACTAGCAATTGGAGAGTCACCCAAGGTCTAGCTGACAGTGAGATAGCGAATACCTTGATTTTAGGCTTGTGAGATATCAAATAGTGAATCTAGCTACACCATCCAAGATTTCTGACCCAGGAAACTATAAGATAGTAAATGGGTATTGTTTAAGTTGCTGAGTTTGTGGTGATTTTTTACACAACAATAAATGACTAAGAATCTGAATATAGTAGTTATTTCTCTTCCAGGAAACAGAAAACTTAATAAAATTTTTACCGTCTGACCAAAATATACAACTACTGGGTAACTAAGAAAATTATAGATCCTAGTAAAATTTGCTAATAATGTACTTACACTTCTTAAAGTCAAAGCTCAAAATTACATGCTAATTAGCAGAGACTAGATCTTAGGCCAGATCTACAACTCCAAACAGAAATCTCTTCATTCTCCCCTATACCGGAAAGTACAACTGCCAGCTTTACAGATTTGAACATTAGTCTCATGTTGAGATTGAAGCCTTATCTCTCAAGTCATCTGTCAAAAAAATATATGCTAATAATGATAACAACAATAACTTCTTACAGAGCTTCCATTTTACAAAGTAATTTAGTAGTTCTCAGAGGCAGATATTCACTTTTCATGATTTAGATAAACTAGGAGGTAGAAAGTGATTTTCCCAGTGTCAAACACATCATATTAAAAAAAATGTTTGTTTCTAAATTTGAACATTTGTGTCATTGTGCTATACAGTTTCCATTTCATAATCAATTGAACTTGAAAATCTTGTATTGAAAGACATCTATTTTTACATGATGAAGAAGAAAGAAAAACAAGTGAAAAGATAGGATTAAAATGAATTTCAGTTAAGAGTGGGACTAAATCCCAGTGAGACCACTGCTTACTATTGTAAACTTGGTTCCTATAGTAGCTCTTAAAAGTTAGTTTTTTGGTAGCAACATGCTATGGAATTGTGCCTGGCACAGAGGAAATTTTCATAAAATATTTGCTCACTGGATATCTTTTGCTATTTTTGTTAGTTACCTTGAAGTCCAAAAGAAATCAATGTAAATAATGGTATAAATTTGTACATCATAGTAACAACAAGGACAATAATAAAAATTAATATAGTAAATATTTACAATAAAGATTCCTAGCCCTCTAGAATAAATGGCACTTTCACACATATAAATTGTTACTATACTTTTAGAAACTATCCTATCACTAATTTTGATGCCTATATTTTACATTGGAGAAGTAGAAATAATCACACACATTTTAAGTTCCACATTCAAATCCACATCTCTTTGATCTCAGAAACTTTGTTTTAAGAAAACTGGCCCCCCAATTTTTTAATGGAAAAGGCAGCTATAAAGCTCTCTATCACAACATTATTTATGATAAAACATAAACATGTACAAAATACTGTTGCTTGACAATTATTTAAAGAATGAATAATGGATGTTCCATCCTATCAAAGGAATATCACACAACTCTTATAATAATGGTCTATGGTCTAAAGAATCATCTAGAAAATGCCTGAGACAAAATGCCAATTTTAAAAGGGGATAAAATTAAATTATGTACCAATTTCAATTCAACATAAATACATTTAGGAAGGAGACTAGAAGTAATACATAAACATGATAATAGTAGTTGTGCTGATGTGTAGAATCTGAATGTTATTTCTTTCCTCTATTTTCCTTTTTTAAAATGTGATTTTAGTGCTTTTATAATACATAGATAGGAGATAGGAGATATACAATGGGGTGGGGAGAGAGAGAAAGATTATGTCTTACTGTATAACCATAGTCACACTCTTAACATAACTAGTACTCAACTCACCCATTTGCACTATGAGATTATAGACTGAAAGATCTTGTTTCCATTTTTCTGGGATAGTCCTGATCCTACAGATTATTTCAGCACATAAAAATGTTAAGCTTCCTGATTCTAGACTAGTTCTGTATTATACTAAATGCGTCCTGTCTGTCAAGGTCATGGCAAGCTCATTCATTGCTTTAAGAGTGTAGACTGGAATCATTAAGGAATTTCAGAGAAACACTTAAGTGATGGTCAGCATATTCAGCAGTAGTCTTTAATGAACCTTTTATGAAATTGATTACGTTGTACATGCTGTAGATACAGAGGAAACTTAATTGCCTTGATTTACCTTTGTGGCAGAGTATGACAACAACTAATATACACATGTAACATTGACGTGCTGGTAACTGTTGGGAATTGCTTGTAGAACAATGACAACTTTCGAGTGATCTTAGAAAATGTGGATCTCATTTTCTCATTACATATGTCTCCTGCTTAAATCCTCACGTTGCCTAAAGGTAAGTTTTACCAGATAATACAATGCCCTGCTTTCCTTTATGACCTCAGGCCCTGCAGGTCAATGACATGAAAGTTACAGTGGATTTTTCACGGTTCCTTAGACTTGCCGTGCCTTGTCTAGCCTCTGTGCTTCTGCGTGGATTGCTCACTCTGTCCCCACAGCTTTTCACATTCTTTTTATGTCTGTCAAAGTCCTCCCTTTAATAATAGGCAGAAAATAAAGCAAGCAAACTTTTACTGATCCTTGATGAAGTGTAACCCAGTCCTTTAAAATCTTTCCTGTACTAATCTCTTCTTTCAGTCCCCCAAGTACCTGCCCTTATAGCTGCACAATCAGCCACTTTGCTTTGTGCCTCCTTTCTAGCATTTTTGTGGTTGAACCATTATTGCCCATTTCCTCCATTCTAACAAGAGCTACTGGCAGAAAGAGAGGTTCTCTTTCTCCATTTCCCCATTTTTGCACACTAAAGTGCTTAATATGTACTAGCCACTCTCCATATGCTTCCAGAAACATACCTATGCATCAATATCTCCCATATTTCACATACACAAGTGACATACATAAAATATATGATTCAACATTATATATATATAAAATTTATGTGAGTTACATATATAAAATCAGAGGAAAAAACCCAAAAGAACCAAAAGTTATCCACAAAAACATATTTCTGAAACCCATTGGAATATACCAAAAATTTATTAGATTAATTCTATGCATAAAACCAAAGCTCACAATAGCCGACTTTCTGCCCAAGAAAAACAGAGAAGGAGCTGAAATAAGTGTAGGGTTTGGAACAAGGTTCTTTGTATTTGGCTTGTATAAGAAGCCCCAAATTGAGGATGATCTTGGTATCTCGGGGTATGTGATAATTTTCCCTGCCCCCAATACTTATTAATCTACTGAATGAAATAATTCTCAGTCATCAGGATTTCCTCACCGTTTGATGGGTTTTGGGGAAAAGTCATTGTCACTGTAAAGTCTCATCTTTGACTTCTTCCTATGCAAGATTTACAAAAAAGAAAATAGTCTCTGCTAGTGTCTTCCTGCCCATGACCACTGTGATTAGTGGTGAGGGCCTTACCCCACCTGTGCTGATGGACCTCTTCTCCTCCAGCAGACCAAATCTGTGCCTCATCGGGCAAAGAAGAGAGAAAGGCTGCTCAGAGCCAGACTCAGCTCCCAAATAATTAGCAAGACAAATAGAACTAAACAGAATCTGTTGTGGAATTTTGGCCTTTACTGCTAACTACTTAAAGTAGTCATCTAAGGCATTAGCAAATCAGATTGACAGCAAAATTATTTCAACTTAAATGGAAGGTAAAGATCAGTCACCTGACAGTAGGCCTGAAACTAAGTCCTACAGAGTAGAAATGTTTTCTTTTCAACTGGAGGAACAGCAAAGAAGGTCAGATAAGGTCACCAAAGTTTTCCATGTTTTGAGGGATGAAAAAAAAAAATCAACTTTTATTGTGATCATTGCTTCCTTTTAATTTTTTGAAAAATGTATGTCAAAAGCATGAATGTACATACAGGGTGGACAGAAAGTTCATGTGCAACCTAATTGTGCACAAACTTTATGTCCACTCTGTATGTTTTCAACTATTTTTTGTGAATATATATTTGTTTATTTACATCTTATTTTGCTCCAAAAAGAATTTGAAGAGGCTTATAAAATGGCTACAATGACATGATCTTAAAATAAGGGAATAAATAGGGCAAAGGGAGCCTAAGCAAGAGAGAGGCCAGTCTTGACAAAAAGTAAAAAAATGAGCCAGGTGGGTGGCACCTGCCTGTAGTCCCAACTACCTGGGAGGCTGAGACAGGAGAATCACTTGAGCCCAGGAGTTTGATGTTGCAATGAGCTATGATGACACTTTTGCACTCACTCAAGCCCTTGGCAACAGAACAAGAGTCTGTCTAAAAAGAAAAAAAAGCAAAGGAAAAATGAACAATGGCAGAAAGGAAATAAAGGTAGAAAAAAGTGAAATAAATAAGATAAACCCCATGATTCACATACAAAATATATGCCTTATGCTTTCAAATATTTCATAAAGTAGATGTCCCTGAGTCTGGCTTTCCTAGGAGGCCATATACAGGTGCAAAGAGGTTAAATGTGAAAATGATAGCACTTACTAGATAAAAGTAAGTCTACTGCCAAGGACAATAGCTTTTTGTTTTTTACCTTTTTTTATTGCTTGCAGTTCATTGAGGGTACAAAGATTTAGATTACACTGATTGCATTTGTTAGGTAAATGCCCTCTTATAATTGTGTCCTGTCCCCCGAAGACTTGTGCCATACACTGTGACCCCCTCATCCCCTCCCTCCTCCCCTCTCCCCACTCCCTTATTCTCCTATCCTGCCCATGTATTAGGTCATCTACTGCCTTCATACTAGAATTGAGTACATTGGAGTCTTGCTTCTCCAATCTTTGATGCTTTACTATGTTCCACCTCCATCCAGGTTAATACAAAACATGTACAGTTAGCCATTTTAGGTACAGAAATTTGAGAGGAATTTCTCTCATAGGTCCTCATGGAGGTGTCTATGTATCTGAGTCAGATTTCTACAACACCTTCATGTTAAGTAGAAGAAAGATTTTTTCATTGTTCTTATAATACCCCATCAGGACCAGAGAGAAAGCAAGGTATGAAAAGAAAGTTTCTCCTTAAATAAATAGTTTACTGTGACAGTATCTGGGGCTTTTAAAAATCTATGTATACTGCTATCACCACAGTCCTGTCCCATTTAGCTTAAAAAAAAACCTGAAAAAAATAGACAGTCTTTCATTTATTCACTCACTTGTTAGAATAGAAAAATAGTTATAAACTTCTTCTCGGTTGTTCACAATATTACACAAGTAAATTATTTTTACTGGTCTCTTTCTCAAATTTAGTTATCAGAAGAATGTGAAGACTATGTCCAAACTTGGAAAACATCATTTTGCAAAATCTAAAATGTAGTGGTTGGAATAGATTAGATGACCCACAAAACCACTTCCAATTTAAACATTGTATGATGTTGAATATTAAAAAAATAGTTGGCAAAAAAATGGAATAAGTAGAACAGAAAAATGTATCTTAAGAGTGGAAATGAATGGGATTTCCTTGGACAGTTTCATAGTTTACACAGTAGAGACAGAGACAAATCCCATAGTTCCTCCTTTGACAAACCTATTCCACTGTTTTTAATCAGTCATCTTTATAAATTTTCAGGCTATTTTGTCTTAGAAACTAAAACTGTGCCTAACATAACAGCCAGGGGAAAAACATAAGCCTTCGGAGTCAGAGAAAGCTTTATTGAATTCTAGCCTTTTCATATAACAATCACACGATCTTGGGCAATTTCGTTAAACCTGGCATTGACAATAATATACACTCCTATACCTCACATGATGTGAACATTAAATAACAAAGTAAGTGCCTAGTGATTAATACAAGGGACCATCTCAATACATGTTCATTTCCTTTCTCCTAGAGAAGTTTTATGCTTATAAATAACAGAGTTGACATACATTGGAGAGCTTCCTTGTCTAAACACATTCTCTAAGGTTCCTTATAAGAAGGTGGGGTAAAATGTAAAGTTATGAAAAACCTATAAACAAAGGAAACTTTGTGCTGTTTCCAAGCTAAGGCACTTCATTTTAGCTTCTGAAAGTACAGTCTCTAGGATAATTCCCTTGAATGGTTTCCTGAGTAAGAAATAAGCCATAGAGACATTTTTGACCTGAGCTGTATCATTTTCAGCAGAACAAAGGTGTTTATGTGCTGTACAGTATTTTGGTATTTGATGCCGAGAGCAAAGTTTAAAAGTGCTGAATATACATGAATGCCCTAGCTTCATGTAGCAGCTTCTCCTTTGAAAAGGTGAACTTGATATGCTTTTACATTTCATGCCTTTGGGTCTAGTTAAGATGGCATCCCTGAATGGAACGCATTTAAAATCTACTCCCTAGAGTGGAAAAGTTGGGCTTAAAGGTGCTCTTCTTCCTCCTCCTTTTCTTTCTCTTTCTCTGTAGATCAGAATGTTTGCTAATGAGAGACATTTTAAGGAGATCCTTGCTTAAAAAGGAGATAATTTTTAAAAAGAAGCATGAGTAAACAAGAAGAAAACTAAAATTAAAAGAAAAGCGCCTTATTAGAAATCAAAGACTTCTAACTGACAGTGATTTCTTTTAGTAGTGTCAGTGAAATTAGTGAATTTGTAAAAAAATGTGACAGCCAGTACTGTCCTATTGCGATGAAATGTGCACTTGTTTATGTCACTGAAGCTATAAAACTAGTTAACTAGTAGGGCTATAAATATTAAGAGCCAAAAAGCTATTCATACCTTTTGACCCAATAATTATGAATCTATTCATTATTTTTATCTAGTTTTTTATAAAATGCCAATTGTGTGCCCGATTTGGATATCTGACCTATAAAAATAAAGACTCTATTTCAAAAAGTGATAAATTTATTTTAAAGAAACAATCGATAATAATTAAATGGCAAATCTAGGAGATTTTCACTATAGTGCTATTTCTAACAAAAAGTATTCTATCTACCAAATAGTCAGTAACAGAAGGAGGCTAATGAAATCCATCCATTTATTAGAAAGTAAAATATACAAGTTAATCACAACATATATGAACACTATACAATGTAGATATCACCATAAAAATTAATCTGGGTATTATAAATAGTATGATTTAATTCATGTAAAAAGAAATATTTGAATGGAATAAAACAGAAAGACATATAGAAATGAAAACTCTGTATTTGTTCTATCCTGATGGAATTTTTTAAAAATTTGGTATTATCTTACAAGTTACAAATCAGAAAGGAACAGCATTTTTTTTAATTTTTATTAAATCATAATTGTGTACATTGGTGCAATCATAGGGCACAAGGTGCTGACTTCATATACAATCTGAAATATTTTCATTGAACTATTTAACATAGCCTTAATGGCCTTTTAATCACTATATGAAGACATTTATATTCTACATTTAGTAATTTTCACTTATACCCTTGTAAGATGCACCATAAGTGTGATCCCACCAATCACCCTCCCTCCACCCATCCGCTCCCTCCCCTTCCCTCCCTTGCATAGCACATTTTCTTCTTTGATGTTGTCTGAAATAATCATCACGACTGCACATCATGCTTCTGATTTTTTAAAAAGACAAGCACAAACATTATGTCTTCTGTGACTTGATTTACAAAAATTACATATTATATGAAACCAATGCCCAAGAAGGCATTGTGTCTGAAGAAGAGTAAGACCGTGCATGAGTCAGAAAACATCCCAAGCACAGCTCAAAACGCTTTTAAAATGTGATGTAGCAGCAAGAGGGAGGGGAGCATAGATTGTGAAACATGTTTCTCTCTTACAATGTCACTATTTTCTGGTTTAATTAGAATCAGATAGTGTGCAATATAATCATCACCTGATAACACAATTCCGTCAAACATGGAAGAGTAATATTCAAGTGACTGAAGCATGAACATAATTCACCTCAAGCGAGGGAGAGAAATTGTATTAGCAAATGCCACCAGACCCACTAATTAATTTGCTATATTATGCATGACAGGAAACAGCATAGAACAGAGGGGAAAAAAGCTTGATTTCTCTGAGCTAGGGAGGGAGCAATGGACGTGCTTTCCCATAATTTATTTCTGCAATAGGTTCATTATTTGATCAAGGATTGCTAAAAGGGGATTCCACAGGGCAGAACAGGAGCACAGCAATGAGCTGGTGGAGTCAGTGTACTTATCTAGTTAGCAGATGTCAGAATCACTCTGCCTCACCACTTGCTATCTTCATTTAGAGAGCTTCTTTCTCCACTGAAGCACTCAACTGTACCCTGCTTCTCTACAAACCCAAGAAATGGGCATATTGGCAGACATGTCCCTTGGCCAATTCATCAGTGCAATTTGAGAGTCTTCCACTCAGTTATGCTTCCTTGTCTCCTGTTAATTATGGCACTTCTAGCAAAGGCAAACAAAATAATACTGTTTTTAATTTAACTAATTAAGTTTTTAATTGACAAAGAAAGCATATATTTATTGGGCTCTTGTTTTAGAATATGTATACACTGGCTCGGTGCCCGTAGCTCTGTGGTTAGGGTGCCGACCATATACACCGAGACAGGCAGGTTCAAACCCAGCCTGGGTCTACTAGACAATAATGACAACTGCAACAAAAAAATAGCCAGGCATTGTGGTCGGCGCCTGTAGTCCCAGCTACTTGGGAGGCTTAGGCAAGAAAATTGCTTAAGCCCAAGAGTTTGAAGTTGCTGTAAGCTGTGATGCCATGGCACTCTACCCAGGGCAAATAGTGAGACTCTGCCTCAAATAAATAAATAAATAAAATATGTATACACTGTGGCCTCGCTTCATTAAGCTGATTAGCATATGCATGACCTCACATACTTATTTTTTGTGGGGAGAACTTTTAAGATCTACTCTCTCAGCAGTTTTCAAGAATGCAATACATTATTATTAACTATAGTCACCCTATTGTACAATAGATCTCTTAAACTTATTCTGCCTAATTGAAATTTTGTACCTTTTGGCCAACATCTGTCCCAACAACCAGCCCCTTAGCCCCTTCTACTCTCCAATTCTATGAGTTCAACTTCCTTACATTCCTTATATCAGTAAGATCTATGGAGTTTATTTTCCTGTGCCTGTATTATTTCTCTTAAAATATCACCCTCTAGATTCATCTATGTTGTTACAAATAACAGTGTTTCCTTCTTTCTTAAAGATGAATAGTATTCCATTGTATGCATATGTGTGTGTGTGTTTATGTGACATTTTCTCATTCAACCACTAATGGATGCTTAGGTTGATTCCATATCTTAGGTATTGTGAATGATACTACAGTGAACATAAGAGCACTTCAATATATTTGTATCTTTACAAGTACATAAGTACTTCAATATACTTGTATCATTCCCTTTGGGTATATACCTAGCAGTGGGATTGCTGGTCATACGGTAGTTCTATTTTTAATTAGAACTCTATACTGTTTTTCACAGTGGCTGTTTTAATTTACATTCCTAACAACAGTATGCAAGGGTTCAAATTTTTCCACATCCTTGCCATTTGTTTTCTTTTTCTTTTTGAAAACAGCCACTCTTACCTTGAAAGGACAGACCCTCACGAGACTGAAAATTTAGTTATATCCATCAATGTACGTACTGACAATAATTTGGGTTAAGATGATTAGTGCACACCTTCAAGTTATTTATTAGAACCTTTCACATAGTCTTTAAAGTCCCTGGATTCAGACGGACCTAGGCCTAACTCTTAACTCTGCCAGTGCATAATATTTTCCAGGTCACTTAGTCTCTCTAAACTTCATTCAGTTTTCTCATCTCCACACTAAAAGTGCAATGATTGTATTTATCATGTTATCAAGATAATGCTTATCAAGTATTTTGTTGAATAATTGGCCACCTTGTCAGCCTGCCATTTTGCTGCTTCTACTGCTTGAAACTTAAGGGAGAGTACAATAAGATGGACACAGCTGACCTGTCCTGGAGACCCCATTGACATTATCACTTTCCACAAATGAAATAACCTGTTCCACTTTGTTTGCCATATTTCAGCAGAGACCATTTGGAGAATTTGCAGAAGATTTAAATGTAATGAAAAGAAAGAACAACATCACAAGTAACACCCAAGTAGTAAGATATTATATTTTAGTCCAGGCCCAATCATGACAATAAGTATAAATGTTCTAAATACACATAGTAAAAGACAGAGATTGACAGACTGGATTTTATGGGGGTTTTTTCATTTCAAATTAATATATGGGTACAATTAGGTTACATTGTTTGTATTTGTTAGATAAAAGTCCAAGTTGTAGTTGAGCTCTTCACCCGGGAGATGTAGCATATACCTCTACATTGCACCATTTAGGTGAAAGTTTACCAAAATCCCTCCCCTCCTCCTCTTTTTCCCCTCCCTCTTCTCCATCCCCCCAACTTGAGTTTAATTGCAGGGCTTTTTTTTCTGTCTATGGGCTTATAATTGTTCATATACTAGTTTCATATTAGTATTGAGTACATTGGATGCTTGATTTTCCATTCTTAGGAAGATGTTCTCCAAATCCATCCAGGTAAATACAAATGATGTAAAGTTTCCATCTTTCTTTATGGCTGAATAGTATCCATGGAATGCATATACCATATTTTATCTATTCATGACAGATTGGATTTTAAAAAGTAAGTCTAAACTATAGGCTGTCTACATGGAACCCACTTTACAAGTTCTGATAATTAAGTTTGCAAACTCATCCAAGAAAAAGTACTACATGTCACTACAGTCACTTTCAAAGTACTCCTCTTGGGAAGCTATGCATCTATGTCAGCCCCTAGTCCACCCTTCAAAGCAACGCTCAAGTTTTTTTTCTGGAATGGCCATCAGAGATGCCCTGAATATAACAAAAATGTTTTCCTTTCAATATTTCCTTTATCTTTGGGTAAAGAAAAAGTCATTGGGGTGTTCCAAGGATGTCCCAATTCTGTTATTTTATTACTTGCTAAAAACTCCCTCACAGACTGTGATGTAGAGCCATGAGTTGTTGGTGAAAAGTTCAGGTTGTTTTAGTCTAACTTTTTCACAAAGCCTTTTTTCAGCACTGCCAAATAGTGAACTTGATTAACTGTTTGTCTAGTTAGTACAAATTCATAATAAATAAAATAATCCCTCCGATATCAAAAAAGGTTACTAACATCATTTTGACTCTTGATTTGGACAGATCAAACTTTTTTGATCATGTAGAATTGGCTGACTTCCATTGTGTACTTTGACATTTTGCTTCAGGGTCATATTAATACATCCATATCTCATAACCAGTTTTAACACAGCCCAAAACATCATCTTGACTCTCCAAAAGGTCTTGGGAAACTTCAACTTTCTTTTTCTTTTGTTCATCAGTGAAAGCTGATTTTGCACATACAGCTCTCTCATGTCCAGATTTTCAGTTAAGATTTTCCTAACCCTGGCTAGGCGCCCGTAGCACAGGGTTACGGCACCAGCCACATACACTAAAATTAGGGGGTTCAAACCCAACCCCGGCCAGCTAAAACAACAATGACAACTGCAACAAAAAAAATAGCCGGGCATTGTGGCAGGTGCCTGTAGTCCCTGTAGTCCCAGCTACTTGGGAGGCTGAGGCAAGAGAATCACTTAAGCCCAAGCGTTTGAGGCTGCTGTGAGCTGTGATGCCATGGTACTGTACTGAGGGCAACATAATGAGACTCTGTCTCAAAAAAAAAAAAAAAAAAGATGGATATTCCTAACCCTTTATCTATTAATGTTTACTTGGTCTGCTATCCTTCTTATAGTCAGCCAATGATTTTGATGCACAATTTGACAAATTTTCTCCCCTCAGAAAAATGTTTAAACCATTTGTACACTGCCATTTTCTTCATGGCTTTATCCCCATAAACTTGGACTAACATGTCCCTGACTTCACTTCCAGTCTTACCACGTTTAACAAGAAATTAAATGTTTGTTGGCTGCTCTAATTTAAGGTCGATGTTCTCACAATAGCACTGGAACAAAAACAAAAATAAGCATCACTAGCAAGACACCATCACATGTCAACACAAACACAGGTCTGAGACATTGATACACCAAGGTTCAGAACTCTTACCAGATTGTTTGTACAGTGTTGCTAACATATGCACAGAGTGACAAGTTTGTAAACTTAATTGTCAGACTGCTTAAATATAAAAAATAGAGTTTAAAAGTAAAGAATGGAAAAATACACACCTTGCAAAAATACTATTAAAAACTACATATTGAGGGTGGTGCCTATGGCTCCGTGGGTAGGGCACTGGCTCCATATACCGAGGGTGGTGGGTTCAAACCCAGCCCAGCCAAACTGCAACAAAAAAATAGCCGGGTGTTGTGGTGGGTGCCTGTAGTCCCAGCTACTCGGGAGGCTGAGGCAAGAGAATCGCCTAAGCCCAGGAGTTGGAGGTTGCTGTGAGCTGTGTGATGCCACAGCACTCTACCGAGGGTGATAAAGTGAGACTCTTTCTCTACAGAAAAAAAAACTACATGTTGATTATAACCGATAGTTTTAAAATACAAAAAGAAAGCTACAGTGGTTATATTAATATCAAAGTAAGACAAAGGAGAAAGAATTATTATCAAAGGTACTTCACATAATGACAAATTCACCAAGATGACAACACTACTGAAATTATACATATACATAAAAAAAGAGCTTCAAAACACATGAAGCAAAAACTAAACAAGCTGAAAGAAAAAATACGTGTTTTTACTTAAAGACTTCATTATTTTTCTCTGAGTAATTGAGAGAACAAGTAGACAGAAAATCAGTAAGAATATTTATCACCATTAACCAAGTTTGACTAATCAACATTTACAGAATATTCTACTCAACAGTATGCATTTTTTCAAGTTCATTTCAAGACCATTCAACAATATACTCTGGGCCAAAAGAATTTCAGCAAATTTAAATAATTGAAATGATACAAAGTTCATTCAATGATTAAGTTAAATTAGAACTCAATAACATAAACGTATCTTGAAAATATCCAAACACCTGGAAGTTAAACCACACAGTTCTAAATAAGTTATCGATCAAATAGAAAGATACAGTGAAAATTAGGAAATATTTTGAATTTCACAAAAAAATTAATATATCAAAGTTTGTGGAACATTGGTCAAACAGTGGTTATAGAGAACTCTGTATCACTAAATGCTTATGTTAGAAAATAAGAAAGTTTTCAAATTATGGACTAAGATTCCACGTTAAGAAAATAGGGGGAAAAAGTAAAACAAATTAAATAAAAGCAAGTTGGAAAAAGGAAATAATAAAGAGATGGGCAAATCAATAAAATTAAAAGCAACAGAGAAAAAAATCAATGAAACCAAAAGTTTGTTCAATGAATTTAATAAGCTCTGAGCCAGACTCCTTAAGAAAAAGAAAAGACATAAATAGTCAATATTAAGAATTAAAGAGATAACATTCCTATAGATACTGAGAAATTAAAATGATAACAAGGGAATATCTTTCTGCCAATAAATTCAACCACTTAAATGAATTAGACAAATTCTTTGAAGAAACGTAAGTTTCCAAAGCTCACTCAAGAATAAAAAGAAGATCAATATACAAAAATCAATTGTATTCTATGTACAAGTAATGAATAATCTAAAAATAAAATTAAGAAGACAATTCTGCTCAAAATAGTATTGAAAAGAATAAAATGCTAAGGAATAAATTTAATAAGGAAATGCAAGACACAGACCAAAAGTTGCTGAGAAAAATATGAAGGGATATAAATAAACAAATAGACAGTCCATGTTCATGGATAGGAAAACTAAATATTATTTTTAGCAAGTTCTTCAACATATTCCTATCAAAATCCCAGCAACCTTTTTTTTTTTAATAAATTTGATATTAAAATATATATGAAAAGGCAAAGGACCCAGAATAACTGAAACAACTTTGGGAATAAAAGGACAAATTTGGAGGACTCATACTTCCTAATTTCAAAATTTACAAACAGTTATAACATTAGCAAAAGACATGAAACACTTAGAAAAAATATATGCAAGATATGTATGGTAAAAACTACAAAGCTGATAAAAGAAATCAAACATGGCCTTAATAAATGGAAACATACTGTATTCATGGACTGAAAGACTCAAGATCCTAAGTTTTCAATTCTCCCCAAGTATAAACTCAGTGCAATTCCAATCAAACTCTTAGCAGGCTTTAAATAGGAAGGCAAAGGAACTCAAATAGCAAAACCAATTTTGAAAAAGATAAACGAAGTTGGAGAAATGACATTACTTGATTTCAAGACTTACTATGAAGCTATAGTAATCAGGACTGTGTAGTCCTGGTGAAAAGATAAACACATAGATCAATAGACCAGAATAGAAAGTTAGAAGTAGACCCATACGAATATGGTCAACTTATTTTTCATGAAGGTGCAAAAGCAATTCAATGATACTGGGATAATTATTTGACATCTATCTTAAGTTGGTTTGTGATAATATAACATAATACCTGAGAGTGAATAATTTATAAAAAATAAAGATTTTTTAAATTTCATATTCATATGAGGGTACAAATAATTAGATTACATTGTTTGCAATTGTTAGGTAAAGTCCAAGTTGTAGTTGAGCTCTCCACCCAGGAGGTGTGCCATACACCCTTACATTGTGCCCATTAGGTGAGAGCTTGCCATTCCCACCCCCTCTTCCCCAGAGATTTCTTCATTACAATCTGGAGGCCAGGAATGCCAAGGTCGAGAAGCTCACACTCAGTGAGGGTTTTCTTGCTATATCAATCCATAGCAGAAGCAGAAGACCAAGAGGACATACATGAGGGGTGGGACAAGGGGACTAAACTCATCCTTTTACCAAGAACCCACTTCCACAATAACTAACCCACTTTTGCAATGACAGCATTAATCCATTCATGAGGACAGAGTCCATGTGACCTAATCACTCTTAAAGGTCCCACTTCTCAACACCATTGCACGGGGGAGTCATTCAAATCATAGCAATATCCACATGCAAAATTGTTAATCTCAACCCATATGCCATGTAATCTGCAATGATTATCTCAAAATGGATCATAGATCTAGATGTAAACCTGAAGTTACAACAAAAATACGGTAGAAAGGTCTTTGTAATCTTAGCCAAATCAAAGATACTTTAGATATGACTCCAAAAGCATAATCCATGAATGAAAAATATTTATTTATAAATGTAGCTTGACCAAAATGCAAAGTTTCTGCTCTTTGAAAGACACTGTTAAGGGAATAAAAAAGCAAGCCAAAGATTGGGAGAAATATGCTCAAAATACATAGCTGATGTCTGGAATATCACTATGGTCACCTTCAAGGTATTACCCTAGGGAAGCTACACACTAATGCCAGCATCCAGTCTACCTTTTAAAGTTATTTTGGCAATCTTTTTTCTGGAATGGCCATCATAGCTGTTGTGGTACAAGGTGTGACAATTATGTTCATGAAACTCATCCTAGAAAAATTGCTTTGAAGGATGGAGTAGGGCACTAGAGTTGGTGCGTAGTGTCCCAAGGGGAGTACTTTGAAGGTGACTGTAGTGATATCAGAAATGAGGTATGCAGCACTTTTTCTAGGATGAGCTTGCAAATTTAATTGTCTGACCTGTTATGCCAGATCAGGCTGAAGCAATGTCTCTTCCTATGCAGAAAAGCTGGTCCCAGAGCCTGAAGCTAACATGAGAGAGAGCAAGAAAAACTGGAGGGGTTGAATCCAAGACCCAGATGTCCTGAGACCTGATACACCTCTACCCTTTCCTAGATGTTGTTCCAAGAATCAGCAAATATCCCCAGTTTCTATCATCAATGAGTCTTGAAAACCAGTGATAACATTAGTAATAATAATAATGAGCAACATGTATATAATGCTTACTCTCTGCCTGGCATATTAATTTATTTAAGAATCCTCACCACAAGAACTCTCAAAGAACTCAAGCTAGACCTTTTCCCATTTGATCCTGAAATCCCATTACTAGGCATCTACCCAGAAGGAAAAAAATCCTTTTATCATAAGGACACTTCTCATAAGGACTGTCTATTGCAGCTCAATTTACAGCCATCAAAATGTGAAAACAGCCTAAATGCCCACCAACCCAGGAATGGATTAACAAGCTGTCATATATGTACACCATGGAATACTATTCAGCTATTAAAAAATGGAGACTTTACAACCTTCATATTAACCTGGATGGAAGCAGAACACATTATTCTAAGTAAATCATCACAAGAATGGAGAATCATGAATCCTATGTACTCAATTTTGATATGAGAACAATTAATGACAATTAATGACATGGTGGCAGGGAGGGAAGGGGAGAGCAGAGAAAGAATGAGGGAGAGGTGGGGAAAGGAAGAACAGAGAAGAGGGAAGGAGGGACAGGGTGGGGTCTTGGTGTGTGCCACACCTTTTGGGGGCAAGACACAATTGTAAGAGGGACTTTACCTAACAAATACAATCAGTGTAACATGGTTTCTTATAACCCTCAATGAATCCCCCAACAATAAAAATTTAAAAAGAAAGAAAAAGCATCTCAGATTTTACCTGATGCTAATTAACTGAGAATCACATTCTTGCCTTAGCTCTTACAGCCCAAAAGAATCAACTTTTTTTATGTGTATCATTTAGGCAACATGCTTTTGGAAGTCTGATGTCCAGTGTATTGGTAGTATTGAAAATCATGGAACAGAAAACAAACCAGGGCTCTGGAGACCTAGGAGGGTCCCTGCCAGCCCCTACTTCTATGATGACAGGAGAAGCCCCACTGTGAAGAGATTGGTGATGTGGTATAAAATTTTGACTCATAAGCTTTTCATGAAAATGACTGTTTCCCACTCAAGTTTGGACAAGTTCAGGCCCAAGCTTTGTTAGTATGGGGCCACATCTGCTTAAGCCTCCTAAGATTCTGCAGTCCCCCAGCCCCTTGTTTGCATCTGTCCAGGGTCCCAGATAGTACACAGCAGGCGGACATTCCTGGTTACCTTATGGTATGTTTCATGAGCCCCTTTAAATTTGTTTTTACAACAATAGTTCAAACTAGGTAATTCTCTGCTCAATTAACAGAGAATAAAACAAATACTCCAAAAGAACAGGAAATTTGCCAGAAGGTAGTAAGCTGGGAAGAAGTAAAACCAGGACTGAAACCAGGACTGAACCCAGGCAAATTTGCCTCAGGAGAGCAAAGCTTTCTCACAGACTCTTCCTCTGTCCCCTTTTGTGGCAGGTTGGCGCTCCTCTGCCACTGTCTAAGAAGGGGATTAGGACTTAAGGAGGAGTTGGGAGGGGCCCAGGAGAAGGAAGCCACCACCACCAGTGGACAGAACAGAACTGCTTCTTTCAGGGCTCCCCCATGTGCCAGGCACTGAGCTGGGACAGAGCAAGTGATGAGGACACAGCAGGCCCTGAACACAAATGGACACTCAGATCCCACCCCACAGGACTGACTAACGTCCACTGCCAGGACCACATGGCCGCGTGTGACCTCAGGCTCCTGGGAGACGGTGTACACTGTGGAGCAGCCTCTCTACTGACTCTGCTGCACCACCCCCTGCTCCAAAGTGTGTTCCTGACCCTGATCTGCCCTGAGGTTCTCAGGGCCGAGGCTGCGTCTGTGTCCTGGGTTGGTTATCAGAGGGCCCTGATCCCTTTATTCTAGTCCTGCCGGGCTTGAGGAATCTTCATTCTTCCGCCGACCCACTTAATCTTCATTTTAAAATTTTTGTCAGGATTAGAATTGTATTGGCCACATCTCGCACCTCCTGATGTGAAGACTTATAGTGGGAACTTGTCAGCCTTGCTGCTCCCAGACCCTCTGGCTACTGGGCAGCAGCCCACCCTCTTCTTCCAGTTCAGCCAGGCAGCACCAGCGGGCCACCCAGTTGCCACTCCCAGTGGGTTCAGAGGCAGCCCTGGGACACTTGCTGGCTTCCCTGAGCCTTGGGGGGAACCTGAGTTCAACTGGGATCTGCACGAGTTGCCACAGCCTGGATAATCACCTTCCTCCAAGAGTAGTGAGGAGGGGGCGGAGATTCCCCAAAACACAGATGAACCTGCTGCTTTCTTAGCAAACGCCTTTCTTCCCACCCTCCAATCATCCAGTATCTACATTTTAATAGTGCCAAATTTTCTGAGGGTCTTAGGCGGGGAAAGGAGAGATGAAGGTGAGTTAAGAATTTCACTACAATCCTATAGACTAGCTTCCATTTGATGAGCTATGATTGCCGGATCAGCTTCTCTCTTGACACTAGAGTTCCTACTGTATCTGCAAAGAAACGTACGTACTAGTTACTGAATCCTTTAAAACTTTTCATTGTGAAAACCTTAAACACATATGAAAGTGTGCAGTGGTGTCCGTAGCTCAGTGGGTAGGGCGCTGGCCACATACGCCAGGACTGGAGGGTTCAAACCCAGCCAAGGCCAGCTAAAAACAACCATGACAACTGCAACAACAACAACAAAAAATAGCCAGACATTGTGGCTGGCTCCTGTAGTCCCAGCTACTTGGGAGGCTGAGGCAAGAGAATCTCTTAAACCCAAGAGTTTGAGGTTGCTGTGAGCTGTGACGCCACGGCACTTTACCCAAGGTGACAGCTTGTAACTGTCTAAAAAATAAATAAATAAATACATAAATACATGAATAAATAAATAATAAAAAGAAAGTATACAGAGTAGTAAAAGGAAGCATTTTGTAGTTGTCACTAGTTTCAATTCAAGGCAACCTATGCCCCATCCACGTCTCCACGCCCTGGATTTTTTTACACAAATTCCAGAGTTTATATTACCTTATCCATGAATATTTTATACTATGTATTTTAGAGATGAGGATTCTTTCTAAAAAATGGCCACGACACTATTATTATACCTCAAAATTAACAATAACTTGACTGAATACTCGGTCTTCAGATTTCTCTAATTGTTTCCTAAGAGATTATTTGTTTATAATTGCTTTGTTCAAATCAGGAGCCAAAATGCATTACTACAAATTGATATGTCCCTGAAGTCACATTAGTGTATATGTACATTTTCCTGCTTTCTTTTTCTCATAATTTGTTGAATACACATTTGGGGTTTTCTGATTGCTTTCCGGTGAAATACTGTCTCCTGTATTTACTATAACATTGGTAGTTAGATTTAGAGGACTCTTTTTTATTTTTATTTTTAGCACTGCCAGGGCTAGAGTGTGGGACTGTGATGGAGCAGCTTGGGCTCCTCCTGCTTCCACCACCCAACCAGTGAATTTTTTTATAGGAATGTTTAATAGTGTGTGTTGAGCATTTTCTTTTGTATTATATGAAATGGTGCAGGGTATATGATTGTTTCCCTATTTGTAATGTTAAATTTGATCAGTGTGTTACGGTACTGTCAACTTGGTCCATTCTTTATAAAATTCCCCATTACTTTTTGCCCAATAGTTTAGAAGACTTTGATAATCACTGCCCAGATTCTTTGTTATCAGAGATTGCAAAATGGTAATATTCAAATACTATTATCCCTTCTGCATTTATTAGTTAGAATTCATTAAGGAAACAAAACCAAAAACAAACAAAAGAATTTTCTTTGTCAACTATTTGGTTACTCTGAAAGATGGTTCTTGTGGCAAAAGCATGATAAATGCTCAACACTATCCCCCACCTCTTCTGTTATCATTTTGTTGTCACTCCTTTGTGACCAGTTTCCAAAAACGATTAATGAATATTTTCAAGCAACATTGTAAACACACATATTTTTAAACATATCTAACACATTTCATCATGCTGAATGTTAATATTTCTGTATAGATAATGTTCTATAAATTGTAGATAGGATATACAAATATGAAAGGCAAGGGCTATACGTTAATCTAAATTGGGAAATTCTTAATATAAAAAGAAAAGTTCACAAAAAATTGATCAAGCTATAAAAGTGATCAAGAACTGCAACAAAAACCCTAAAAAACAACCGAAGCAGCAGAAAGGATTTTCCAGAGCTGCCCCGTTCAGAGGTGGACAGACCCGGAGGAACGGAGGAGCGTGTGGGAAGTGGGGAGGGGTCCCTGCAGGAGCGCACTTAGGAACAGAGCCAGTGCCAGAGGGCATGAGCCAGGATCAGAGGGAGGGATGGGAGCAGCACTCTCAGCAGGAACCTTGAGGGATGGATCCAGAGAAAGGAGTTAAACTACAATAACCTGATGTGAGTAAAACTGCTCTGCGTCTGTACACTGACCATTGCCCTGGTGTGTGTGGCAAAGATGCACTCATCTCTGCCACTGTGCAGGCCCCATGTTATTAATGAGGCCACCAGCACACACAGAGGCAAGAAGGAGAGGGAGGTCTTGGGCTCCAGACCCCACTCTTGGAGAAGAATCTTATAATGCTTCTCTTTCCTCAGGCTGCAACAAGAGGAAAGAGAAGCATCAAAGACTGGGAAAGTTCCATGGAGATTACCTAGGATCTGTACTGCCCTGCAGAATAATGTAGCTGGTGCAAATACTTTAATATTCCATCTTAGGCTAATAAAACAGTGTTTATTACTTAAAAATGACTGTGAAAATTTTTAACATTAATGTTAAGGAAAGGTATAATAAAATCATCAGAGATTATAGAATAGGAAAGGATCTTAAAGGTCATATAGTTGTAGTCCTAAATGAAAATGTTTAAACAAAATTCTCATTCCTTTAAAAAATAGTTGACATTTAGAAGGGCAGATTTCAACAAAGTTCCAAGCTCTTTTGTCCCCTGGGCACAGAGGGAATAATAACTTTGTGAAAGAGTTGTAGTAATAAAAGTAGCAAGAAAAATAAACATAACCCACAACCATTATAAATTTTCCTTACAAGGGGCATCCTCATAGTTTATGAAATTGGAGATTGCCTAACCTATTTCCTTTTTTAGAATTGGTAGCTTCAAGGCAATCTACAAAAGATTAACACTGAGACCAGGATTTAGCCTAAATACAAAAGCATTTTTTAAAACTGAGATAGAAACTCAAACGTGTGGATTTAGGCAAAATCACATTTCCTTCGTATTTTTCTTCTTATTAAACATAACTTCATTTGTCCTTAAATAGAAGAGAAAAATCTTATTTTTAAAAACTGCTCCTTTTGGGTCTTCTATTATCCTTCCTTTATCAGAAATACAATATGAAGACCACTGAAAAACAGAAAAGTTATTAGACATAGTCTATTCCTGCTGTAAATGCCGTGGCCAGTGCGACATGCATCGTGATGGGATGGCGACAGCCTTCATTTAAGCCTGTCTTTTCCACTATTCAGCTGCTAAAGAAAGCGCACTTTTTCCAAAATTGCCTCAAAAAAATCACATTTAATGGTTAAAAGCATCACTTTCTTTTGTATTAATCTGGATGAAGTTGAAACTCTTCTTAGTAAAGTATTACAAGAATGGAGAAGCAAGTATCCAATGTACTCAACTGTGATATGAAGTCAGTAGCCAATGTAATACCAACACAAGAGAAAAATTCAAGTCAATTCAAGGTGGAAGGAGAGGGAAGGAAGAGAAGGGAGTGGGGAGAGAGGAGGGAAGGCGATGGGTGTGCTCTCACTTAAGGGCACAATGTTAGGGTGTATCGGTACACCTCTTGAGGGCGGGTCACAATTATAAAAGGGACTCTACTTAACAAATGCAAACGTTGTAACCCAATTCTTTGTGCCCTCAAAAAAAATGATAAAAGAAAAACCATACCTTTATTTTTTAAAGTACTTTCACTTTCCTAACAAGGCTAAGTGTCACCGGGAATATTGAGTGTTTTAGTGCAAGTTCACACATGACTTAGAGCTCACTCTTTCCTGACAGGCCTCCTTGACCTGTAATCTAGTGTTCTTTAAAGAAAAGCTAGATAAACATCAATGACTACATATAGACATCAGAAAATAAATGCTTAAACATTATTCAAAACAATGCATATGGAACAATTATTTAAAGGAATATTTCCTGGGGGAATACCACCTCCTTAAATTGTGTATGTGTGTGTTTATTCATTTCCAGATGATACCAGGATAACCATGAAAGGGCCATTGTTGAGGTATTGTTTTGAGAATATAAATGAAGAATTCCATAAAGAACGTTTTTTACCAAATTTGGTTTTAAGATCCTCTTCTCCCCTACAATAATTTTAAAACAGAATTAGATATAATAAACTGTACAGATACTTTTGGGCCTAAATGTCCTTGCAATTATATGTCAGAAGACTAAGCTACAAATATAAGATATTTATTCAAACAGCAGTAAGATTAGAATTCTGAATCCATCATTGTTCTTTTTTTTTTTTTTTTTTGCTTTTAATTTCAGCTGCCTTTCAACTCTTCTTAGTTTGGAGGGGGTTTTTTTTTTGTTTTGTTTTGTTTTTTGTCCTTCCTTTAGCAATTCTCTTGTCAGTTGCCTCCCAAGTAGCTGGGATTACAGGCGCACCATACAATGCCCAGCGGTCTTCTTTCCTGGTAGTAGAGATGGGGTCTTTTACTCTGGCTCACTCAGGCTTATGTTGGTCTCAAACTCTGTGAGCATTGAAAATCCACCTGCCTCGGCCTCCCACAGCGCTGGGACCACAGGCGTGAGCCACCATGCCCGGCCTGTATCGTTGTTCTTATTTTAACAGAAATAATATTTTATTTTATGGGAATGGTTCACATAAATAGCCAATAATTTTGAGGTCATATCACATCTAAATATCTGGGTGACTACAAAAGTTTTGACACAGACTGTGTTATGGTCCATTATTTCACTTCCAAGAAACACAGTCAATGGTATCCTTTCTGATTCACCTATACGAGTTACAACCTGCTAGGCTTATTGGTGTTGCTGGGAGGGCCTCATTTGTTTCCCGCCACACGAATTTTACGTTTCTTAATTCTTGTGTGTCTCAAAACTTTCCTAATGACCCATGTAACGCGACATTTATATTTGAAATATCTTAAATAAGATATGACTTCAAAAATAGTTGCATAAATTTCATCAGCTAGGCTTAAAAGCGTGTCTTGTTGCCATACTTCTGAAAGTCTGAGTTACTCTGTAACCATCACCTACTGCCCTGTCCTGCCCTAACAAAAGGAGTCAGCATTTGGTAGAATCCTTCACTTTGGGGGAAAATTGTTATATTCTTTGCCAAAGTAAAAGGATATGGAAAATGGATCTTATTTAGATAAGAATTACTAATTGTTTCTGATCATCCTCCCCTCTTTACTTTTGAGGAGTGAAGCAAACTGTGTAGACATAGTAGGGTGTGTGCCTGTGTGCCCATGTGTGTTTGCCTACATGCACGTGTGTCTATATGTGTGCCTATGTGTGCCTGTGTGTGTGTGCCTATGTATGCATGTGTGCCCCTGAGTGTGCATGTGTGCCCGTGTGTGCCCATGCGTGTGCATGTGTGTCTATGTGTGCCCATGTGTCCGTGTGTGTCTGTGTGTTCTGAAAGATTAAACTGGGGGTAAAGTTAACTGCTATAAAGCGAGCAGCTCCATGCTTCTCTGTGTCAGTGATACAGCCATTGTCCCCTTGCAGCACAGCTCCAGTAATAAAAGTGCAAGTTAGACTTGCTGTTCCTTCCTGTGCAAAGCTGGCATCCAGATGATTATCAGAATAAACTCTCAGTAAACAAACTGTTGAACCATGAAGCAAATAACTCCCAGGCAGTCAGGCATTCCAGCACTCATTTTGGAAAAAGGAAAGTATTCCCACAGAGGCAAGCCTGCCTCAGCACCTTGGAGGTGCTTTCCCCTCCTTACCTTGGACATCTGCGATGTACGAGGCTGTGCCCAGTTGGAGTGAAGACTAGAGTCCCCTCTGCAATAGTCAGTTCTTAGTATTACCTTGTGATGATATGTGGTTTGAGGGATGTATAACCAAAAGGGGCAGAGGAAATGTATTTCTGTTGTCTGCCTTGTAGGGTTGGAACATGGGGCTTGTACATTTGAACCCAAATCAGTTGGCAGAATCACATCCTCCCAGCCTGGCCATGCTTGTGGGTCTCTGTCCAGCAATGAGGATTCAGCTGACACACAAAGCCTGGAAATGAACTCATGCCCTTCAGGCTGGGTTTACTACACCAGAAGGACACTCTGCAGATGACCTCCTGAGAGATGAAAATGGTGCCCATCAGTTGGTGTGATGAAGAAAGTGAAATCAGGAAATACAAAACGGATGGGCAACTATTTGACAACAATTTCTGGCTTTATTCCATAAGATATTATATTTTATCACTATACATACTTGTTTTGGTGCATTGGAAGACTCAGGATTCTATTACTTGACTGGTTTACATTAGATTTCACAGTAAACTTCACTAAGACAGAGCTTTTCAATAAATACTGCAGAGTTTTATTTTTAACACTAACTTCATTTACTAGTGATTCATAAGTTAGTCTTGTCTTCCTGACTGGGAAACGACCAGGATCTATAATTCTCTTCTGTTCATAAAGCACCAATCCCAGCACTGGACACCTGGTAGACCTATGGGTACTTTATTGCAATTTATTTGTTTAAAAATTCTCTATAATTATAATGCCGTAAGACTTTTAAATCATAGAAGTAAATTCTAGGAGAACAATATTTAATTGTAAAAGAAATGAACAACAATTAATTTATGGATTGCTTGTTATATTTCACAGAGTAAATATTGTTATTATCCCCATTTTATGAAAGCAGACTAAGGCTTGGTGGAGTTTGCGAAGACAGTGGTGATGATTGCTGAGCTCCTGCACAGCCCTGTCCGTGTCTGCAGTGCCCTGTGCTTCCCCGGAATGAGCACATTAACGTGGCCCCCTGTACTTGCACCTCTATTCCCCAACTTTAAGCTTCTCCAATAATAAAAGGGGGTGATATGCTGTGGGAGCAGGAAAGGAGTGAGGGCTGTCCTTGGCCTTTGCCCCTTATGTTCATCTGCCCCAATGAAGGCGCTGTGTTTTATTGTCTTTGTTATTTTCTGCACTTTCAAGGAGAATGATCTCATCAGGACATCAGTGTACACCAGAAAGATTATGTGGTTGGTTTTTAGAGTGACCCTGGTCCCAGAAAATGCCAATGATTTTATCAGATTAAGGGTTGAAGCAGTCTACCAACATTCTTGTCAGAATCAAATCCAGTTCCAAAACTGCAACTAGAGCTGCAAATAAAAAATAGAAGAATGTGACTTTGACAATATTTTGTCCTTTTCATAGAAAGCTTGGATATTTTATTTAAAAATGTGGTTGGGTAATAATAGCCTTGGAAGAATGGTAAGAGACAGACTCCTCCCGGTAGGGGCCTCAGCGTTACCTGAGTCCCTGTTCACTGCCCCCATCTCTTGTCATAAATCCACCTTCTATGCCTGGTTTCCACCGTCTCTTTAGTCTCCTGGCAATTTTTACCTGCTGAACTGGTTATTAGTTGGTTAAAATGCAAAATATAGGTCTCAAATTACGGCATGACTGAGGCTAATCAGTCAGTGTGTGAAATGCCCCAGACGCCTGGGATGTGGATTTCAGGGACACCATGTCTTGACCCAAAGCTTCTCTTTCTAGGAGGGAGCAGTGTGACCTCTGAAATGGAACCACTCCAGTGGTTCTAACAGCCTAAATTCAGAGTGAGGAAAAAAATACCACTCAGAAAAAGAGCACTACTGGCTGCATCTGTCAAACAGCTGAGATCATTAAGCAGATCAGGTAGGAACCATAACATTTAAACTCCTGACCTCAATTTGTACTTCAGTTAACAGTTTTACCACTTTAAAAAACATAAGCTATAGTGAATCTTCTGAAAAGGTTCTTTTTCCCCCTTTTGTGTCTCAATAAATCTAGAGCTATAATATAATCATGAGCAGGAAACTCTTTCTCCTGGTTTAGTAGGTATGGCTTAATAAATTGTATTCTTAGGGACAACAATTGGAGCACTAAAAATTGCTAGTCTCTCATTTCAGCTGAAAGCCTCCTTTGAACAAGTTGTTAGAACACGTTCAGAGATGCCTATCATGGGAACACATAATAGGATATGTTGGCTGTAGGAGAAGGAGCGAGGGATTAGTCACGGCAAACAACAGCACAGAGATGGGGAGGGCTACACAGGAGGCCAACTGTGCTGGGCAAGCTGCCACTGGTCTGGATGGTGTGGACACTTATTTCTTACTGACTTCATGATTTTTCTACAGGCTTTGATAACAAAGCTGCAAAAGCAAAGAAAGAAGTTTAGGACACAAGTTGAAAAGAAGATTTAAGGAGTTTCTCTATTTGTGGGGCATTCTTTTAGGACCACTGTTTCTGGATAGAGAAAACAATAGTTAAATTAATTGAATGAACTATGAAACTACAGGCAAGTGTGCACTGGACACACCAGGCATTGACGCTAACACAGTGAGCATCTCTCGTTATGCAGCTGCTTGATTATCCCAGCAATGCCTGGTCTGGGGTGGATTCTCACTAGACAATCGTTCTGGTTTCCAAGTATCCAGTGACACCAAGACAATCAGCCTGTGACTATCAGGCTACTTGGCTCACTCAGTGCTTCTGAGATGAGGCTGCACTGACAAACATTTCATTACTAGCATACTCTCAGGGACGGCAGAGCCACATGTGGATGTCCTGACTTGTTATGTCTCCTACCATATCCCACGCCTCCCAGGGCTGCCATGGTGTGGCTATGTGGTAGAGTGTTGGATGGAAGTGAGGTTAGCTACCCAGAGACCGAGTGAGTCAGGCTGAAGATGCAGGCACATGGACGCAGCCATGAGTATTCAAAAGAGAAAATCTGTCTGGAATAGAGGTAAGAGAAGCAGAAAATGCAGATGTGGCTGTTTTCAAAGTCTTAATCCATTTAGCATTTGAAAAAAAACAGAGGTCAAATCCCCTCAGGATATTGATAGGTATGGTCATGACGTAGAGAGGACAAATGCCAAAGATCACACAGAGACAAATTACAGGACGTTTTCCTGTTATGACGTTTTTCCTGGAAAATGGCCCTTCCATTTTCTCTTCTTAGCTTTGTTTGATCTAGTGGAAAGGGCCCCTGAGTCTTTTATTTTTTTAATTGTTTTTATTATTAAATCATAGCTGTGTACATTAGTGCAATCAAGGGGTACAATGTGCTGGTTTCATAGACAATCTGAATTATTTTCATCAAACTGATTAACATAGCCTTCATGGCATTTTTTTAGTTATTGTATGAAGACATTTGTATTCTGCATTTAGTAAGGTTCGCTTGCACCCTTCTAAGATGCACCGTAGGTGTGGCCCCACCAATTACCCTCCCTCTACCCCAACCTTACCCCTCTCCTCCCCTCCCTTGCCCCTTTCCCCATATTCCTGTGCTATAGTTGGGTTATAGCCTTCATATGAAAGCTATAAATTAGCTTCACAGTAGGGCTCAGTACATTTGATACTTTTCCTTCCATTCTTGAGATACTTTGCTAAGAAGAATATGTTCCTGCTCCATCCATGTTTACATGAAAGACGTAAAGTCTACATCTTTCTTTAAGGCTGCATAATATTCCATGGTATACACGTACCACAATTTATTAATCCATTCATGGGTCGATGGGCACTTGGGCTTCTTCCATGACTTAGCAATTATGAATCGGGCTGCAATAAACATTCTGGTACAGATGTCTTTGTTGTAGTGTGATTTTTGGTCTTCTGGGTATATACCTAGTAAAGGAATTATAGGGTCAAATGGCAGGTCAGTTTTTAGATCTCTAAGTATTCTCCAAACATCCTTCCAAAAGGACCGTATTAGTGTGCATTCCCACCAGCAGTGTAGAAGTGTTCCCTTTTCTCCACATCCACGCCAGCATCTCTGGTTTGGGGATTTTGTTAGGTAGGCTAATCTTACAGGAGTTAGGTGATATCCCAAAGTAGTTTTGATTTGCATTTCTCTGATGATTAAGGATGGTGAGCATTTTTTCATATGTCTGTAGGCTGTGCACCTGTCTTCTTTAGAGAAGTTTCTCTTCAAGTCCTTTGCCCATCCTGAGATGGGATCACTTGTTCTTGCTAATATGTTTGAGTTATCTGTGGATTCTGGTTATTAAACCTTTGTTGGAGGCATAACCTGCAAGTATTTTCTGCCATTCTGAGGGCACTCTGCTTGCTATACTTACTATCTTCTTGGCTGTACAGAAGTTTTTAGTTTGATCAGGTCCCAGTAGTGTATCTTTTGATACTGCTTCAATTGCCTGGGGAGTCCTCCTCATAAAATATTAACCCAAGCTGATTCCTTCAAGAGTTTTCTTTGCACTTTCTTTTAGAATTTTTATAGTTTCAAGTCTTAAATCTTTAATCCAGTGAGAGTCTTAGTTAATGGTGAGAAGTGTGGGTCCAGTTTCAGTCTTCTATAGGTCGCTAGCCAGTTCACCCAGCACCATTTGTTAAATAGGGAGTCTTTTCCCCATTGAATTTTTTTTAATTGGCTTGTCAAAGATCAAGTAACGGTAAGTAGCTGGATTCATCTCTTGGTTCTCTATTCTGTTCCAAACATCTACCTCTCTGTTTTTGTGCCAGTAGCATGCTGTTTTGATCACTATCGATTTATAGTAGAGTCTCAGGTCCGGTAGCGTGATTCCTCCTGTTTTGCTTTTATTTCTGAGTAATGTCTTGCCTATTTGAGGTTTTTTCTGATTCCATATAAAATGAAGTACTATTTTTTCGAGATCTTTAAAATAGGACAATGGAGCTTTGATAGGAATTGCATTAAAATTATATATTGCTTTGGGTAGTATGGACATTTTAACAATGTTGATTCTTCCCAGCCATGAGCATGGTATGGTTTTCCATTTGTCAACATTTTCAGCTATTTGTTTTCTTAAGTTTCATAGCTCTCTTTATAGAGATCTTTCACATCCTTTGTTAGGTAAACTCCCAAATATTTCATCTTCTTTGGCACTACTGTGAAAGGAATAGAGTCCTTGACTGTTTTTTTGGCTTGACTATTGTTGGTATATATAAAGGCTACAGATTTATGGGTGTTGATTTTGTAGCCTGAGACATTGCTGTATTCCTTCATCACTTCTAAAATTTTTGTAGTAGAATCCCTGGTGTTTTCCAGATATACAATCATATAATCTGCGAAGAGTGAAAGTTTGATCTCTTCTGACCCTATGTGGATACTCTTGATCGCCTTTTCTTCCCTAATTGCAATGGCTAAAACTTCCATTACAATGTTGAAGAGCAGAGGAGATAATGGGCAACATGCCTGGTTCCTGATCTAAGTGGAAATTATTTCAATTTAACTCCATTCAATACAATATTGGCTGTGGGTTTACTGTAGATAGCCTCTATCAGTTTAAGAAATGTCCCTTCTACTCCAATTTTTTTAAGTGTTCTGATCATGAAGGGATGCTGGATATTGTAAAAAGCTTTTTCTGCATCAATTGAGAGAATCATATGGTCTTTATTTTTTAATTTGTTTATGTGCTGAATTACATTTATAGATTTACGTATATTGAACAAGCCTTGAGACCCTGGGATAAAGCCCACTTGGTCATGATGTATAATTTGTTTGATGTATTGTTGGATTCTGTTTTTTAGGGTCTTGTTGACTATTTTTGGATCAATATTCATTAGTGATATTGGTCTATCATTTTCTTTTCTTGTTGGATCTTTCCCTGGTTTAGGGATCAAGGTGATGTTTGCTTCATAGAATGTGTTGGGTAGTATTCCTTCTTTTTCTGTATTTTGGAAGAGGTTTAGTAATATAGGTACTAGTTCTTCTTTAAAGTTTTGTAGAATTCTGACGTGAAGCCATCTGGTTCCGGGCTTTTCTTTTTAGGGAGATTTTGTATTGTTGATGCTATTTCAGAACTTGATATAGGCCTGTTCAACATTTCCACTTCATTCTGGCTAAGCCTTGGTAGGTGGCTTGCTTCCAAGTATTGATCAACTTCCTTGAGATTTTCATATTTCTGAGAGTAAAGTTTCCTATAATATTCTTTAAGGATTTTTTGAATTTCTGAGGGATCTGTTGTTTTTTTGTCTTTACCATTTCTGATTGCTGAGATTAGAGATTTTAGTCTTTTTTTTTCCTGGCTAGGTTAGCCAAAGGTTTATCTATTTTATTGACCTTTTCAAAAAACCAACTTTTTGATTTATTGATCTGTCGTATAATTCTTTTGTTTTCAATTTCATTTAATTCTGCTCTAATTTTGGTTATTTCTTTTCTTCTGCTTCATTTGGGGTTGGAATGTTCTTCCTTCTCCAGTTGATTAAGATGTCCCTTTAAGTTGTTAACTTCCTCTTTTTCTGTTTTCTTGAGGAAGGCTTGCAATGCTATAAATTTCCCTCTTAGGAATGCCTTGGCAGTATCCCAGAGGTTCTGATAATTCCTGTCTTCATTGTCATTTTGTTCCAAAAATTTGGTAATTTCCTTCTTAATCTCATCTATGACCCATCTATCATTCAGCATAAGGTTACTTAGCTTCCATGTTTTTGTATGAGTATGCAGACTCCTGTTGTTATTGAGTTCAACTTTTATTCCATGATGGTCTGAGAAGACGCAAGGAATGATTTCTATTTTTTTAAATTTGCTGAGGTTAGACTTGTGACCTAAGATGTGATCGATTTTGGAGTATGTTCCGTGGGCTGATTAGAAGAATGTGTATTCAGTTTTGTTGAGTTGAAACGTTCTGTAGATGTCTGTTAAATCCAGATGTTGAATGGTTAAGTTTAAATCTAAAATTTCTTTGCTTAGCTTCTTTTTGGAGGATCTACCCAATACTGCTAAAGGGGTGTTAAAATCTCCGACTACTAAGGAGCTGGAGGTAATCAAGTTGCTTATGTCTGTTAGAGTTTCTCTTATAAATTGAGGCGCATTCTGGTTGGGTGCATAAATATTAATAATTGGAATCTCATCATATTGAGTAGTACCTTTAACAAATATAAAGTGTCCATCCTTATCCTTCCTGATTTTGCTCAGTTTAAAGCCTATTGTATCTGCGAATAGGATTGCAGCACCTTTTTTTTTCTGCTTTCCATTTGCCTGGAGTATAGATGAGTATCCCTTCACTTTGAGTCTATATTTATCTATTAAGGGAAGATGAGATTCTTGTATTCAGTAGATATCTGGCCTGAGTTTTTGTCCAGTTAGGCAACCTGTGCCTCTTTAGAGGACAATTTAAGCCATTCACATTAATTGAGAATATTGATAAGTCTTTTGA
>CAUYRH010062002.1:0-32898 GCA_963574655.1 Perodicticus potto
GTACCCTATTAATGTATACATGATCTATGTGTTTATGACTTAATAAAAAAAATTGTATACAAAATCAGCACACTGTACCCTATTAATGTATACATGATCTATGTGTTTATGACTTAATAAAAAAAATTGTATACAAAATCAAAAAAAAAAAAAAAAAAATAAAAGGTGCAGTTAGACCCTCAAATCATCACCAGCACCACTACCGATCCCTTCTCCCATCTCTGAAGGAGACTAGTTCTATTCTGAATAGGAGTTGAGTGAAAACAAGGTTGTACTTAAAAACGCCAAGCACAGATGATGGGAGTGGTGATATACCAAAACAGAGATAGAATGTAAGTTTATACAGGGAATATTGTGGTTCTACGTTCCCTTCTCAAATTCAGCTCTGGAAAACTTACAAGCACATTGTACACACTACGCAGGGGATTGAATAATCCTTTAATATAGAAGTTAAATATCTATAAGGAAATACCACTGATACTGACAGTTGGAGGTTTTCAACAGAAAGTACTGTTTGTCTAACTGGTCACCCTACCATATATTTCTGCCACGTCTCCCTTTCTGCCACACCTGTAAATATCCACATACATAACTCACATATATGCACAAAACTGAAGCTTAGAAATTTTTACTGCATTAAAATAAGTAGCAAAATAGCAACAGAAACTTGTGGAAAATCAACATTTGTGGGCCAATAACCAAATTAAACCAACAGAAAATGCAACACAGAAGAAACACCAAAATAGCACTAAGAAAAAGAAAAAAACAAAACAAAAAACAGAAAAACAAGGACTATATTCAAAAAAATTTTCAAATATATCACATACATTATATAACAATAGAAAACTAGAGCAAAGGTGGGACCAAAAGTTGTTCTAAAAATAAAAATAATTACAACAGAAATATGAAAGTCAGTAAAAAGCTTGGAAGAGTGAAGATCTTCAGAAATAATAAAATGTATGATGAGACTAGGAAAGAAAATAAGGGGGTCTATCCAGAGGGCTAAAAATAGGCCCTAATAATAGGAGTTGTAATTAGAGAAAATAAAAAAGTAAGAACAATTTGAATTTAAATAATGCAGACTTTTTTTGAAGATGGAATAAAAACATCTTTTGCTGAGGCTCATTATTCTGAAATTTCAAAGTGTTATGGATGAAAAATAAGTTTCTGAGGGGCAGTTCTGAGAAAAAGAAATCAATTTTCATACCAAAGATTCTTGAAGAACAAAAATAAATTTTCCCTTATTTCGTGAAAATAGTATCCACGGAAAAAACAGAGTTAATATTAGGCTTGAAATACTCATGAACTTCACCGTGACATTAGGATTGGGAAAGATAACAAGAAAGAGTAAAGATGTAGCATTGGAAAAATACAGGGTACATTTAAAGAATAAATCTTTGCATCTGAAGCTTCTTCTATAAAATTGCAAGATAGATAAGTCGATATGAATAAAAGGTAGTTTATTGGCATAGACCCAAAAGGCAGTTTATGCTGGAATGCAGAGCGTCTTTAGTAACACCATTTTTTAAAATAAAATAAAAATACATATGCACTTAAATGTTTACTGCAGCACAATTCACAATTGCAAAAATGTGGAACCAACCCAAGTGCCTATCAATATATAAGTGAATTAATAAAATGTGGTATATGTCTACCATGGAGCACTCCTCAGCCACAAAAAAAAGGGGAACCAATACCTTTTGTGACACACTATGTGAACAGGAGACAATTCTAAGTTAAGTTTCACAAGAATGGAGAAACAAGCACCACATGTCATTATTAAATTGAAATCAATTAATCAATATCCATGTGCGCATTTGGTAGTGAAACTCAATGGAAAAGAAGCATTAGGGAGAGGGCAGGAGGGGGCTGGTAAACACAGGGGTACAATGGGTACAATGGACACTGTCCAGATGAGGGCAAACTTACAACTCCGACTCAAACTGACCAAAAGCAAGGCATGTAACCAAAGCATGTGCACCCCTGTAATATTCTGAAATAAAAGTTAAAAAATAAAATACCAAATAGTTTCCTATTTTTGTTGTGGTGGAAGAAGAACTCTTGAGGGAATAGGGTAGTTCATTGTGACAGAACATGTTAGTTCACTATGTGAATCAAATCAGCCCTTCCAAGAAATGTAACAGCTGACATTTTCCTGGGCCTTGATTTCTTTGGGGGACAAAACAATACAGAGAAAATGTATGAGAGGATGTATAAAAAACATATGGCTATGGAAAGCTTAAGATATTTCATTTTGAATGTCTGTAATTTTTACAAAGAAATTCAGTCATAAATTCTTTAAAGACAACATCATGGTAAAGCCATACCTCAGTTCCATATATTTTTCACTGCCATTTATTTGTATTTTTCTCAAGTTATGTAGGTTAAAATACAAATGTACTAGAAGCAGAACATCAAAATTTTTCAGTTTTATTCTGAAAAAAATATATATATATAATTAGAGACAGAGTTTTACTTTATCACCTTTGGTAGAGTGCCATGGCGTCACACAGCTCACAGCAACCTCCAACTCCTGGACTTAGGCGATTCTCTTGCCTCAGCCTCCACAGTAGCTAGGAATACCGGCACCCGCCACAACACCTGGCTATTTTTCTGTTTTTTGCATTTCAGCTGAGGCCAGGTTTGAACCCGCCACCTTCAGTATATGGGGCCAGCGCCTTACTCCATGAGCCACAGGCGCTGCCCCTATTCTGTAGCATTTAATCTGCAACTCTGAGCACTTGTCTATTTGAACAATAGACACAAAAATTTTACAAAACGCAATTTTCTCAAAAAAATATTTAAATACCTTTGTGAATATTAAACAATACTTTTTATTATCTTTTTCTGAATTATTAAAAATTTTCAAAGAAATTCCCATTTAATTTTAAAATCATTAACCTCTAGGTATGTTCCACTCCAAATGGTCAGATGATCCAAGTTCCAAAAAAATTAGGTTGGGGGAGCTTGTTTTATCTAATATGTTCTAACTTTATTAAACCTCTACATGCTCAGTTTTGGCGACCTCAGTTTTAGGAAAACAACCAACACACATGGCCTTAAATTTTGAAAATATAAAGTCATACCCTTTTCATCCCACCTATACTGAATGTAAATTATTTGTATCCTGAAGCACTTATGCTATAAAACAGGAATACTTGTAATTGGAATGAGTGGCATTTATGATAGGGCAAGAAGATAGAAAGTTTAAGATGAAATTTTGTGAGTTATTGAAATAACTGGGGACTAGACACCTGTTGCTTAGCGGCTAGGGTGATAGCCAAATATACCCGAGCTGGCGTGTTCGTATCCAGCCCAGGCCGCCAAACAGCGACAACTACAACCAAAAAGTAGCTGGGCATTGTGGTGGGTGCCTGTAGTCCTAGCTACTTGGGAGGCTGAGACAAGAGAATCACTTAACCCCAAGAGTTGGAAGTTGCTGTGAGCTGTGATGCCACAGCACTCTACCAGGCAACATAGTGAAAGTCTGTCTCAAAAAAAAAAAAAAAAAAAGAAAGAAAGAAAGAAAGAAATGAAAGAAAGCAAAGAAAATTGGGAATTCAAAAATAAGGAGTTCAAGGAGTTCATCCTCTTATGTCACTACATTATATTCCCAAATTATATTTTAGGGTATAATATAATCATGTTGATAAGAGTCAACATGTGATTTTGTCTCTATATCCCACACCTCGCTCCTGGACAAATAAGCCCTTTCATCTTTCACTCCTCTCCTCTTTACTGTTGCTTCTCTGGAGAGGACACCAAAAGACTGAGGACCTCTGAGCAGGATGATTTGCAGCTGGGGGACGGCCTGCTGCCAATTCGTCCGCAGGTGCTCCTTATGGAGAAACAGCCTGAGCCCACAGCGATCCTTGGGCACATAGTCATTGTCTAATTCTCCCCTCACTTGTCTTGTGCTGTCTCAATAAAAGGCCACTGCAGAGGTTGCTGGGGGCTACCCTGCAATCAAGGTTAGCCTGCCTCCTACAAGCTTGTACTTCTAATCCACGTCTTGCCTGGCTCCTTTCTGGGGTGATCAAGACCAGGGCCTTAGGGGCTGTGACACTTCTCTTATACCTATGCTCACTGCCTCTTTATGTTTACAAAGTGAATAATTTTGCTAATTTTTCAAAAGGGCTTAGCTTTGGCTTGACACAATCATAACTCAAAGAAACCTATCAAAGCTATTTAATAAATTGCAATGTTTCAGGAATAAGAGTGTGTATGCAGCATTATGCTTTTTAGTAATCCATAGTACTTTGAAGTTGAACTACATTAGCTGAAAATTGCCACTTTTTAAAACAGAAACCCAGCAATGCAATTTTTACCCAATGAGCTTTAATGTAGAACATATATGAACACAACAGACCATAAATGCTCCATATTATTCAGCATTTCTTTTTGCTGCTTTGCCTGGGCATCTTTTCTTCGATGTAGGGAAAATAAAGCAGGAAAAAGCAGTAAGGAAGAACTTCCTTGAAAAGCGAAGCCATTAGTAATTTTCCCTGCATCTAGATAGTAACAGGCAATCTCTCAAAGGGAGCTACGTAGTGTCTTCGTTTAGTGGAGATAGAATCTTCTATCACTTCCTAAGGGAGAAGCCCAGAGAATATTGATGTTCTGGATGGGAGTGTTAAAACAACATAAACACTTCCATGTTTTGCTGATAGCTCTGCTTCTTTCCCGGGGTGTTCTCACTCAGTCTCTCTCCTCTAGTGACATTCTCCTTTCTCAGTTCTCATTTACTCCATGGTCCATTCAAACTCCTGGAGATGTCTACAGGGTTGGAAAACTATGTTGCCCCTTCCCAACACCTCTCTGACCCAAGAAAATTTAGCTGAAGGAGAGAGGGCGTATGAAATAAGTCACCATGGTCTTTAAATCATTAAGAATCAACAGAAAAATAAAAAGAAATTAAATTCAAGTGGGAGGAAGGAGAGAGGAGGGGGGTGGGGGGAGGGATCAGTTTGCTCTCCCTAATAGGCACAGAGTAAGGGTACACAGCTCATCCCTTGGGGGAAAGACTCAACTACAGCTTGGACTTTACCGAAAACAACACAAACAATGTGACCTAATCGTTTGTACTCTCGTAATAATAAATAAATAAATAAATAAATAAATAAATAAATAAATAAATAAATAAAAAGACAAGGGAGATCAGAGAAAGAAGATAGCAGTGCTCTCTTTTCTAGAAGTAACACCCCCTGCATTTTTACATTTATGCAATGGTTGTGAAGAGGAGCATTATATCCAGAATCACTAATTTTGTCAATTTAGTCATCTAACTCAACAACGGAAAACTCTAATATAAATAATAAACTTACAATTATCTGTAATCAGTTCTCAGCTGAATAATTTTAGGTGTTTTGTCGCACTTCCCCTTTTTTCTTTACCACTCTTGAAACTCTTCATAAATCTCCCAAATGAGAGCGGGAGACAAAAGGAAGATGCAGATTTTGTATTTTTCTGTCAGCATGATGTGCTGAAGGGAGGAAGCCTGAGCTACTTTGAGTAAATAGAACCTGTATTTTGCATAAACTTTAACATAATGGGCTATTTTGGCAGTAACTGCAATATTTATGCAACATTAAAGGAGAAGGAAATGGCACGTTTGAGAACCCCAGGTGAGAGTGTCATTGTATAACAAATGTTTTTTACCCTACCTTGATGCTAAATAAAGGCTAAAATGTGCAATGATTATGTCTATCGCAATATGTATTTATTCAGTAAAGTTATTTGGTGACACTTAAAGCTCGTTCCAAAGGAACCATATAGTATATAAATATTTTTCATACAAATATTTCTCAGAAAGAACTCGATAGTTGTGTAATTTCTTCATTTCCCATGAAATTTTCTTGAAAAAAAGGATTATTTCGTGTATACATAATCTGTAAGTGAGGGGTGAAAAGAACGAGGGGTACAAAAATGCTGCAAGACTATACAAATAATTTTTTCTTATTTTAATAAACCAAGAATGCATAAAATACATTGTATAATTGCTTTCAGAATCAGAATAGTTTTTTGATTCCTGTAATTTTGGCTCACAATTAAACAAATACTAATCGTATTCTGTGCAGAGAACATCTACTACCTGCCACTTTATTAAAACCTCAGTTACTTGAGAACTTTTAATGTGCCAGACACAGCATCAAACCCTTTACACACATTGACTCATGCTGTTTTCATTGCATGAAGTGACATCATTGCCATTCACAGATAGATACACTAAAGTTAAGAGATGGCATAAGTGGACAAGCCTTGGTTAAGCCACTCTGGGGTTTTAGACCCCAAATTCTAACTCACAGCTGCTATCGCAAAGCATTGGTTTTTAAACACGAGGACAAAATGATATTTACCCATGATATGAACTTGGGAAGTTGCTTGTCATCATTTACTTTAGATGCTTCCGGTATTAAAATATCTCCTTGTAATCCAGAATTAATTCATATTACATACTTGTGCAGAAATAAGGCACTGTATTTTTCTTTTTTTTTTTTTTTTTTTTTAAATACATATATTTTATTATTCTTCATTACATTATTTCCCCCCTCCCACCCGTCCGTGATAAGGCAGAATTGATGAAATATTTTCATTGAACTATTTAACATAGCCTACATGGCCTTTTAATCACTATATGAAGACATTTATATTCTACATTTAGTAATTTTCACTTGTACCCTTGTAAGATGCACTATGTGATCCCGTGTGGGGATGCACCATGTGATCACCCTCCCTCCACCCATACTCCCTCCTTCCCTCCCCTCCCTTGCCCCTTTCCTCCCACAAATGGATTAATAAATTGTGGTACATGTATACCATGGAATACTATATATGTATACCATTTCTTACTTTCTAATAAGTATTTACCTTTTTGGATTATAGGGTCAGCCTTAGTCTTAAGTCTTATGCCATTAAAGCTGAGTTGAAAGAGAATACAAAATTAATAGATGATTAAATGTAAGTGGTAAGAATGACTCTCAATGTTTTCTGGGGTACAATCTGAGTTATTTTGCAAAATTAACTTTAAAAGCATGTTTGTTAATTTAATTGCCATGTTTAAAGGTTTTGTTTTTTTTTTTTTGTTTTTTTGTTTTGTATTTTTAGCCATCTGTAAGTATGCTTTGTGGACTTTTTTTGTGCTTATGCAGAAGACATACTAGCTCACCACGTTTCATAACTTAACACTGAAATATTTTAATTCACAGGTTGCGAGTATTTAATCAGCTAGAAGATGAATTAAATTCTCATGAGCATGAATTATGTTGGTTGAAAGACAAAGCTAAGCAAATTGCCCAGAAAGATGTAGCTTTTGCACCTGAAGTTGACAGGGAGATAAACCGCTTAGAGGTCACCTGGGATGATACCAAAAAACTAATTCATGAAAAGTAAGTAAAAAACAGACCTTCCAGGGTTTGTTCTTCACTTCCCACTTACTTTGTGATGTGGAGCCATGGACTGTTGACTTGCATCCACATGATTGAGAATTGAATATCTTTGGTCTTCTTAGGTATTCAGGTGTCTTCAGTAACATTAAAATTTTAGTTCTATAGAACTTTATTAAGGAGGTTGACTTGAGAAAATTTCATGTGAAATTCAATGCTTCACAGCAGAAGTTGTCAACAATTACAGAGTACGACTCAGAGAGTTTTAAACCTCTGATTTTCTTTCTTGTTCGTCTGGTTGTTCTTGTTTGTAATTGATGCGTAATACAACTACATTAAATTCACTCTTGTGAATGTACAAGTCTATGAGTTTTGACAAACTCATACAGTTACGTAACTATCACTGATCCAATTTCATGATAACAGTTCTTATCTCATCTTGATTCCCTCATCTCTTTCCCTCACCTGCAGCCCCTGGCAACCACTGATCAATTTTCTGTACCTATAGTTTTGTTTTTTTCTCTGAATCGCATATAAATGGGGACACGTAAAATCAACCATTTTAGCCTGGCTTCTCTTACTTAGTCAGCGTATGTTGTTATGCATATCAATAGTTCATCCTTTTGTATTGCTGAATATTCCCTTGAATGGTAGATCGCAGTTTAGCCGTTCACTGTCTGATGGGTGATTGTGTTCTTTTCAGTTTGAGCAATTAGAAATAAAGCATCTATGAATGTTCATGTTCAAATTTTTGTGTGTACATAAGTTCTTATTTCATCTGGGTAATCTAAAAGTGGGACTTAGGGCTGCATAGTAAAGTGTTTGTTTAACTTTACAAGAAACTGCCAGAGTCTTCTGAAGGAGTTGCACAATTTACCACTCACATAAGTGAGAGTTACAGCTGCCCCAACGCTTGTTATTGAGGAATTTTTATTTTGTTGTTTGACATTCTAATAGATGTGTTAAGATGTCTCAAAGTGGTTTTTAATTTATATTTCCCTGAGGACTGATAGTGAGCAGATTTTGATGTTACCATCTATATATATGTTCTTTAAAAATGTTTCAGTCCAAATTTGTCATTTGGGGAGGATTTTGGTTTTCATTACTGAGTTTTAAAAATATATCAACACAATGTCAATCAAAATCTCCACAGAATTTTTATAGAAATTGACAAACTGATTCTAAAACTTACATGTAAAAGCAAGAGACCTACCTAAATAGCCAGCACATTGAAAAAGAATCAGAGGACTCACACTACCTGATCTCACTGTGGTGCTGGCTAAAGGTTAATCACACAAACCAATGGAACGAATAGAGTCCAAAACTCGACTCACATATATGTGGTCAATGGATTTGTGACAAAGATGCAAAGGCAATTTGATGGAGAAAGAATAGTCTTTTCAATAAGTGGTGTTGGAACAATTGAACATTCATCTGCATCTCAAAAATACACCTCAACCCATTCGTTATACCGTGCACAAAGGCCTATTGAACAAAACCGAGAGCATATTCTATAATGTAGATTACTAATGTAGCCTTTTTAAATTTAACCATGTTATACAAACATGCCAGGTGATTAAATATTTTCCTAGAATGATTCACTAGAATTATCTTAGAGGTTGCATGGTGTTGTATTATTAGAATTTATCAGAATTTATTCAATTATTGACCTATTTTTAACATTAGGTTATTTCTACTTTTCCCTCCTATTATAAACAGTGACGTAAAGAGTATCACTTCACCTAAATCTCACTGCACACAGCGTACTTCCGTTTCTTTGGAAAAGTTTCTAGATGTAAACCTGCTTGCTCAAAGGCATTTAACTCTTATAAACAAAAACTATCTTCTTATTTTGACAGTTTTTAGGAGATTCATTCTCAATGAAAATTTGTTACATTAAGATGCAAGAGAAAAATCTCATATGTATTTTGATTACTGAGTGGCATTTTGCTTTGGTTTGTGTTGTGTTTTGTTGTTTTCTCTCCCCTAGTATATGCCACTGTGAAATAATTAAAACTGCATGGAAAAGGTGTTTAAAAAAACAAAAAAAATCGGTGATCATATAAGTAAGTCTGAGTTGTCAAGAACAGGTCTTGCTTCTTTGTCAAGAGTTCATAGATTTCGTTTGAGTGATTGTGTGCATTCTTTATTCATGGAGAGTATTTTGGACACGAGTGTTAAGTAGTATTAACCAGCAGCACTGTTTCTATTGACATCAGTATGTGGAAATATGATTTTCTCTTGGTTCTGGCATCCGTCTAAGCCAGTGGTTCTCAACCTTCCTAGTGCTACGACCCTTTAATATAGTTGCTCATGTTGCGGTGACCCCCACCATAAAATTATTTTTGTTGCTACTTCGTAAATGTAATTTTGCTACTGGTATGAATCGTAATGTAAGTATCTGATATGCAGAATGGTCTTAGGTGACCCCCGTGAAAGGGTCGTTCGACCCCCAAAGGGGTCGCAATCCACAGGTTGAGAACCGCTAGTCTAGGAATACATTTGTGTAGTGATATGCTAGGCCTAATGGTAAGGAACTCTTTGCTTTCCTGACACATGCCAGTAAGTGCTGTATTTTCTTAAATCATTACAGCCAAGGTCAATGCTGCGGACTTATTGATTTAATGAGAGAATATCAGAACTTGAAGTCAGTTGTATCAAAAGTCCTAGAAAACGCCAGCAGTGTGATTGCAACCAGAACTACTATAAAAGATCAGGAGGATCTTAAATGGGCTTTTTCCAAGGTAAAATTCAAAGTGAATTTATTTTTTAGATTAGTTTAGTAAATCTTTTTTTTTTGTTCACAAAATGATTCTCTGTACTGTTTTTCTTGTCAGTACTTTTAGATGTGGATAATTCATGTTAACAAGCTCACCTTTTTTTTTCTAGGAATGTTGATATTCTAAAATTCTAGCAATTCAAAAAAATTATATATATATATATTTACATGGTTAATTATAATATCATTGCTAGATTCTGTATAAGGCCAACCAAGACTTAAGTTTCTTGAAGCCAAATGTTTTTAAGCTCTCGATTTATTGCTTATCACATTATTCATTAAGGAAATGTTTACATCCACAGCATGAAGCTGTCAAGAATGAAATGAATTATAAACAGAAAGAGCTGGACAATTTTACGAGTAAAGGAAAGCAGTTGTTATCTGAGCTGAAAAAAATTCGCAGTAGTGATTTCATCTTGGTAAAAACAGACATGGAGACCACTGTGGACAAATGGATGGATGTAAGAGATTCACCTGGATTCTGAGAACCGTCTCAATGTCACATTCTCTAATGTGAAAAATGTGAAAAGCGGAATTAAATTAAAAGTTAAAAGCAGAATTTACATCCTTGAATCTTCTGCCCTAGGAAGAGTCAAGGATGTGAATTCTGCTTTTAACTTTCAGTGTGCTAAATGCAAAATGATATTCTGAAGAAAAATAGTGATCACATAAAGTTTAAAAATAGTAAAAAGTACTATCAGTTTCACTTGATAGCTTCAGTCATAACAAATTACTTTGAATCTTTTTCTTCTTAAAACTCTGGAACTAAGGATAAAAATAGAATAATAATTTATAAGTATAATATAGAGTATTAAACCATAAAGTATAATGATTTAAAGACGTAAGTCTATAATTTTGCATTAGAAAATATTGTGCTTATAGTTTAGGTCTTTGAGTTTTAGTTATTCTTCAGTCATTTTTCTGTCACTTACTAGCTATGGACCAGAAGTCAAGTCACTTGATCTCTCTGGAACTGTACATATCAATCCACAAATATTTACATTGCCTTCCAGCTTAACATTACAGTGATTCTGTTGTCCCATTATCAATATCTGCATTTGAAATTTTAACTTACATTGGATTCCCTTATTTAAGCTACATTTGCTAAATATTGATATTTGTGTAATATAATCAAATAATTTGAGAACAACTGAAAACCCAAAAATGCTTCCACTTTTTAAAGAACATTCTTATTATAGGAAGAGTGTTAAGCCATGATATTTTAAACATTCAAAGCTGGTAGACATAGCAATTAACATATGTATATTAGTATATAATATTATGTGTGTCTAATTAATGCCCATTGCTATACCTTAGCATTCAACGTGTATTGTATTACATCCAAAAATAAATACAGTACTTCCCTAGGTAAACCTTGATCCTATAGAATTCAACCTTATTTTATAGCAGATTTCAACCTATTATTAGTTATCCCAATTTACAAATGAAAATCTAATGTCTCAGTCATTCTGATAATGCTCTCAATATCAATCTATATAACTGCCAGCATTTGCATTCATCAGGTGTACTATTAACTTATAATAAGTTTTATAAAATCTTGTCAGTCAGGATATAATTTCCTGGTGAAGGTAGCACTAGCGTTTTTAGTGCTTTGTTGGGGAAATGGCACCCCAAGGCTGCGGGCTGTTAATGCCCTGGCTTCTGTTTTCTATCCCAGTTATCAGAGAGGGTTGAAGAGAGCGTGGAGAGGCTGAGGGTCAGTCTGTTCACCTGGGATGCGGTGCTTTCAAGCAGAGACGAGATTGAGGGATGGTCAAACAACTCCGTCCCACAGCTGGCAGAGAACATCACCAACCTGAATGACAGCCTCAGAACTGAAGAATTTCTTAAAGAATTCGAGGTAAATTGACTGTACTTATATGGGGCAGAGGGCAGTGCACTGTTGACCAGAATATAAAAAAAAAGTCGTCTTTTTTAAAAGTTCACTCTTCTTTTTGGTGTCACATAAGTGTGTTGTAAAATTCGCACTACATTTTCCTGTTTACTTAAAATTTAAATACATTATGGATAAGAGGTTTTTTGCATTTTTATCACTTTTTAGTTGGGGCTCTTAATTTGAAGCATTGCTAGAAAAGTAAAATTCCATAAAAATCTATGATTATTCCCATTTATCCGAAAATATGGCACCTTCTTACATGAAAACCAAATTGAAAGTGTAATTTAATTAATATTTAGTATCTATGTTTCTTCATTCAAAAAGAAGAAATTGTTTATTGAATATCAGCCACATGCCATTTTTATTTCCACTTCCTTTTCAGAAATGGCAGAAAATTTGAGATTGAGGGTCCTAGGCTTCTGTGGAGAGTCTCTGGTCACCAGTTGACTTTAAACTCCTTTTATTCCCATTTCTTGAATTCATTTATTCATGCATTCATCACATTCTTAATGAGCACCTACAACAGGTCAGGCACTATTTTAGACATTGAAAATATAATCTTAAAAGAAAGTCCCTTAAGGAATTGATATTATAATATATATTATCTGTAAAATGTCAAGTAGTAATTGGGCTGTTATTAAAAATAATGTAGGATAAGGAGGAGGAGAATGAAAAGATAATGACTTTAGTTTTAAAAATATGTAGGTGAACGAATTGTGCTACCTAAATTATCCAGCTGTCTTGGACCCAAAGAACATTCTAGACATTTTACTATCCAATTCCGATTTCTAAAGGTAATCACAAGTAGAGGAAATTGCTCAGAATAAAGGACGGTGGGGGTGATGGATTCCACACTCTCTATTTGTTACCCCATGCTCAGTGAGCATCGCTGCTCAAACGGTGGCTTGGGTTGGATCCAGATCACATCACCTTGCAAAAGTTGACTGATAAATTTTTAGGAACTTTGATTTAAACACAACATTTAAAAAATTCAATTGTAAATAAATATAAAATTATATAAATTATATTAAAAATAAAGGTCCTGACTAGTCAGAACTTAGTACTTCCTCCTTATTCTTCTACAGATTACTGTTTCCTAGACCCTTGAGTAATGGACATCAGTTACATCTGTATGGCCAAAATACTTTAGGAAGGTGTGCTACCGTGTATGTCTGCCAGCTCCATGTACGTGGTGCCATCAGGCTGTAACTCAAAACGGTGCTTAATACTACAGATCAGAGTCCTTTCCTTGGAGAGGCACAGAGGCAGAGGCGGTTGTTAACTGACAACTGTGTTACTGACCATCTGCATGACACACTAGCTAATTAAATCAGTGAACTGGCTTTGGCCCAGTGCCTAACAAGGTCATTTCTGCTACAGTGTTGCAAGCGAGCACAGGCAAATAGGGATGAACCCTTAGCCTACTAAGGTGCGTGGCCATCTTCTGGAAAAAAAAACAGTGGGCCTGACAGTTAACTCATCACATTCTACAGTAAATACATTACTATTTGAATCGAAGGTATCTGGAGGTTTGTTAGTGTCCACAATCATTTGTAAGTCAAAAGGAATAATTTATTAAATGTTACTTTGTGGTCCCAAATAACTAAGGAAGGTTACAGGCATCTGCTTTGTTCAAAAATGATTCTTTGTTCTTTTTCTATATTTTATGCGCAAAAATTGGCAAAATATAATATTGTAACTTCCTAATTAACCTGATTTCTGCTTTGATACCCTGTAAATCATTATTGGAAAGGCTTTGTTTCATATTACCTTGGTCTCCCGTCGTCAGAATCTCGCAGTGTATCTGCTTTGAAATGTTTCTTTAGGAGTTTCTTGCTGTCATGGTGACCTGAAGTTAATGACTAGCAGACAGTTAGCCTGTTGAAAATCTCCACTGACTCAAGACTTTTGGTTAGTGTTTTATTTTTTCCAGGAACTTTTTTTTTTTCTAATAAGAGTAGAGAGAAAGTTCTGCATACTCCTTCACATTCCAAGGGAACATTAATCGTAATGTTTTTCCACATTCATAAATAATGACAGCCCTCAGAAGATGAAAAAGGAATTTTTTTTTAACCCTGGCTTAAAGGGGGGGTATTTTGAAAATGCTAGTTCTCTGAATTTAATGCCAAATATAGCATGTCAGTGTTTTTGATTAGTTATGCTTCTCCGCTTTGTCTTTGATTTTGCCAGTCTGAAGTTAAAAACAAAATGCTGAGATTGGAAGAGCTGTATTCCAAAGTGAATGACCTGAAAGAACTGACTAAAAATCTAGAGACACCAGCAGACCTTCGGGTAAGCAGTTAGTCTGTCTCTCCGTGTCTCTGCTTCACTCTCTCTTTTCTTTGCTTCTCTCTCTGAAAAAAAATAGTGTATATATCCTTATTGTTATTGTCATAATTCCAAGAAAATGTGGATCTTATCATACATGGGGTCAAAATATTAACATCTTTAGAATTCCTTGGACTGGTGTTAAAAGCACATTTCCAACTCAAATACTATAGTAAGAGCAATTCTTTTTTCTTTTTTCGCTACTAAATGTTGGTAGCATTATCAGCCAGCTTAGCCTCATGGACCATTTTATGTCTTGACAGAAACAGAGACCCTTTTAATGGATTTTGACATCCATATCAATATTTTCCTAAGGCCTCCCTTCATTTGAAGGGATCGCCACTGCAAATGTTGCTTCGTGGCCCTTCAGATGTCACAGATTCACAGTGGCCTTGAAGCAGGACAGGGCGGGACAGTGTTTGCCAGGAGACCTGGGCCGCTTCAGTGCTGCAGGCTTCGAGACATCTGGCCTGGTGAGTCTCCCTGGGCTGCCAGTCCCAGAGGCTCCAGGCTGACGGTCCTGCTGAACCCCTTCTACCCCCTTGTTTGTTGCTGCTTTCATGGATTTTCCTCTGCATTTCTTTCCTCCTAGTGTGCCTTTGCCTCTCACTTGCATAAACCTATCGATCTAGCTTGATCGATTGTGCTTTTGCTCTAACCCGAGATTTCTCAGCCATCAGGCAGTACCATGCGTGGCAGGTATACATCCACAGGAGTACTAGAAATTTCCCGAGAAGCAAGAAGGGGAAAGTGCTGCTCATACAAAGAACTGAAAAGGGAGTGCTCATGCATTCCTTATGTCGAGAGGGTCAACAGGCCACAGTTGGGCCAGACACCACGGCTCACACCTTCAATCCCAGCACTCTGGGAGCTGAGGCAGGAGGAGGAAATTGCTTGAGCTCAGGAGTTCGAGACCAGTCTGAGCAAAAGTGAGATCCCACCTCTACTAAAAATAGGAAAACTAGCTGGGTGTTATGGACATGCTGTAGACCCAGCATGAAGAGCTGAGGCAGGAGGATTGCTTAAGCCCAGGAGTTCAAGGTTACATCATCATTGCCACTGCCTCTCCTCTCTCCTCTCTGCAACAGATACTCTGCCTCAAAAAAAAATTTCAAAAGACATTGCCTACAAGTCAGAAAACATCCCAACCTCTACCCCTTCAAAAAAAATGGGCAGCAGTTGGACCTTTGCAGAGTAAAGACTGAGGCAGGATCTTGGGAAGTATGTACTGCTGTGCCCTGTTCTCTCTCTCTCTCTCTCTCTCACACGCTCCCCCCATGTCACCCTAGGAAGAGAGGGGCCTTACCTCACACCTAGGCAGAAGGGTTTCAGTGTCACCTGAAGAACGGGATATTTGTCCCCTGCATCTGTCAGATGCAGGAGCTTGGTTACTAATCTGAGTGACAGACGGGCTGGCTAACTGCTATCTTTACCAGAGGGGAAATGATTGGACTGTCCTGCACCCAGGGTTAGTGGGGGGCAGGAGGAGAATGCACAAGTGTGTGACTTGTTTTTTTTTATTAAGTCATTTGTACATAGATCATAAATACATTTATGCCATTATGGGATTCAATGTGTTGATTATTTATACAAATATGAGTACTTACATCCTACTAATCAACATAGCCTTCACCTCATTTACCCGATTATGGCATTAAGACATTTGTGTTCTACACCTGATAGATCCAACTTGTATTTGCAATATGCTCCATGGATATGGTCCCCCACTAACCCTCCCTCTATCGACCCAACGAGTGTGACCTTAAGTAAAGGGAGCCCTCCCTGGGGGCGCATCTTAGGTTGTGTGAGACGCTACCCAGAGGGCAGACAGACCACAGCAGCAAGAAGGCGAAAAGAAGCCTGCAGACTGAGCAAGGAAAGTGAGGAGCCAGAGAGGGGTGCGTCACCACATCTGGGGGTCTCACTGGAGGTCTCAGCAGTGAGGGGCGTCAGGGGAACACACAGCCCGAGGTGCAGGGGAAGAGTGAACGGCCAACCTCGGCCAGCCCGGGGAGCTCATAGCTGCCATCCAGAGTCAGACACTCTCTTACCTTCTGCCCATTCAGGCTGACAAAGGTCGGAAGCCGTGCAGAACAGAAATAAAGTGAAGAAAGAAAAAAAGAGCTGCTTGGCTTTCTCCTTGCCGCATAACTGAGCTTGAGAGAAGAAAGGATTAAAGCCTTAGCTTTAAATTCAAAGTTGTAATTACCAAATAGGCCTGGATGTCTGAATGGCACAATTGAGACTGTTTTGCCTTTTATAGTGACTATCAAGTCCTTTACTATACAGGGGTCGGGAGAAGTCAGCCCTGCTGAAACCTTTCATCAGGGAGGAGAAAGAAAGTAGCGCTCCTGAATATTGTAAAGGTCTTTCCAGGAAGAGCTGAGAACAAGGTTTTTGTCGCCTCCTTGGTAGGCCCCATACACTCCAGAATTGGTTCTCACCTCCCCGTAACCTGTAACCTCAGTCAAAACTGCCACCTTTACATCCAATGGTAACTGTAATCTCTACTCTTTCTATGTTTCCCATCACTTAACATGCTTGGCAACTGCACACACTGCTTTTCTTCTTGGAAAAAACATGTTAGCATCAGCTCTGGCTTCTGAGGCGAAGCTTATGAGTTTTTGACAATTAATCTGGACGTGAACAGAATTCCTATCAAATAAGTGTTCTGGGCTTCCCTCCCCCCCCCCCAGCTTTTAATAAAATCTTGCTGTATATTTAGTTTATGGAAGCAGACTTAAGGCAGAAGCTGGAGCATGCCAAAGAAATAACTGAAGTAGCCAAAGGAACCTTGAAAGATTTCACTGCTCAACGTACACAAGTGGAGAAATTTATTAATGACATAACAGCATGGCTGGCAAAAGTGGAAGAGTCAGTGATGAATTGTGCCCAGACTGAGACTTGTGAAGGGCTGAAAAAAGTAAAGGTAGGTAATAAGCCATTGTCCACCGCTTCCACTTGAATAGAAATAGTGGTTCCTCTGTTCGGTGGTAACTATAATAAAAAACATGTTCTCTGATTTCAATTACCCAAATAAAGCCCAGACCAACTTATTCATGACATTAATTACAGCAAAAAAGCAGTAGGTGAAGAACTGAATACAGGTGTTAAGAAATCAAAGAATACTCTCGAAACAGAAAGCACGAGTTGGGGTAATAATTTTTTTTTAGTAAAAAACTGAAGTCTGATAGAAAAATATTTAACTTTTAGTGAATTTTCCAGCTTGAATATTTGCTAGTTTTTCACGAGGCTCTCTATATTAATAGACGGCACTCTCAATCAACTTGGATGCACATTGTGTGGACTTTTCAACATAATGTATTCTGTTCTCTTATAGCTTGTCTTCTTACTGTACTTGAGGCTCACGGCCTATATTTTTAAATTAACTACTGATGCTTTGGGTGTGGCCTTTGACTCTGAAACAGAGCTCAAGTGGCCTTATTGAAGAATGTGACTAAACCCCAAACCAGGGACCAGGATCCATTAGAATCTAATCAATTTCCTCGAAATACTAGACAACATCCCAAGTTGTAGCCATTTCTCAACCCTTGTTTATTCCTAAGGAGAAATGGTGAAATGATGAATGAATAAATATGGATCTGTCACACATGCTCAAAAAACCCCAGCAACATGTGTTTGCTACTGAGTGGATCTCAACAGCGTTGATTTAAGATTTAAAAAAGGAAAAATAGCATCGTAGAGTAAATGGAGTATTTCTCTTGAGTGTGATGAATGTTCTTCACGATGCACTTTTAATCTGTAGGATATACAAAAGGAACTGCAAAGTCAGCAGAACAACATCAGCTCTACCCAGGAAAATCTCAACAGCTTGTGCCGCAAGTACCACTCGGCTGAGCTGGAGACCCTGGGCCATGCGATGACTGGGCTGATAAAGAAACAGGAAGCCGTGAGCCAGCTGTGCTCCAGAACCCAGGCCAGCCTGCAGGGGTCGCTAGAAAACCATTTCAATGGTGAGTTCCCACAGGCCTTAGCAGGAATAGTTGGTTACGAGAAGGAATCCAAAGCAAATGCTACCCAGACATGGCCAGCAAAAGAGAAAACTTTCCGGAAAGATACCATTTTAAATTCATTCGTGTTTTGAGATTTGAGCAAAAGAAGCACTGTGTTCAGGGTTGTTGCCCTGTGCAGGATTGCTCTTTTTCATGACAAAGCAGGAATCCACCATTCGATGATTCTGAACTTGATTTGGGTTTTCTGCCTACTGCTCACGTGTATGGAAGGTAACTTCTGCTACTCAGGTGGCCAGCAGCCACTGTCCAGTAACTACTCAAGTGTTCTGTGCCACAATGAAGCCACACAATAAGCGTGGCTGTTAGGACAGGCTATGGAACAGTGGCAGCCACACAGTCTGAGAATTGCCCGTCCTGTCCCTGCCTCTGCTCCCACACACCTGCACCTGTGCTGTGAGGTGGAGGCCTGAGGAGTCTCCAAGCCTTCTTAGAAGAGGAAGGAGATGGTTCCTTCTGTTCCATAAAAATAGCTCTAGTGTCCCCGGAGCATTTCTCTCCTTGCATTCTTACATATCCAGGCAATTAATTCTCTTTCTTTACTGAAAGAAAGAAAAACAATGTGAAATCAAACATTCCAGGAACACAAGCTCCAGTCTTGTCTTTGAGATAGTTTATCAGCCCTACCCTGAACATTCGTGGCGGTAGATCATGCTGTTTTATTTTCTATTGTGTCATTTTCCTCATGAAATATTTTGGAAGGTAAGAGGAGATGGGTTAATGGCTAGAAATATTTCACTGTGGTAATTTGGGAAGCTCATTCCATGTTTTGCTTTTATTCCTGATTTTCATTACTTCCAAAAGAGTCTATGCGGGAATTCCAAGAATGGTTTTTGGGAGCAAAAGCAGCAGCCAAAGAATCATCAGATCGAACCGGCGACAGCAAAGTTTTGGAGGCAAAGCTCCACGACCTTCAGGTACAGAAGCTGGCATCCATTTTCTCCTTCCCCAAACAGCTCCCTAGTGCTTTTAGATCAGACTTAAATTAACATAGTTTTCAAATATGTGCCCATCTCTTCCTCTTCCTTAACAGAATTTGGCTTATTGAGTCAGGACAGACAGGCAATGTGAAAAGTGGTTTGAGAAAATAAATTGGAGCTAGAGAACTTCTAGATCCCTTTCTTCTTCTTAGCCTATTGACCATCCTTTGTAATTCATTCAGAATAACCTGATTTAGTTTTTGTAGCGATAAATAGCTATATCTGTGTTATATCATTATTATATAAGAATTTTGAAAAAGAAGGGGAAGACAGAGCATGAGGTTTTGGAAAAATAACTTATGATCTAAATTTGAAGATAGGGTATATATTACATTAAAGTAATAGATATTACAGGTTGTGAAGGTTTTATTGACTGTGAAAAAATATATGAATTCAGGAAAGAAAAGGCTATGGTGAAGCAGAGTAAAGAAATTATTTATAGAGGACTAGGTTCAAGTGAGGTTTTGACCAAGTTTTTCCAACAGCTAATCTGAGCAAGGCACTATGTTAAATATTGTAAAAAAAAAAAAACAAAAATTGAAAACTACAAGCACCATGAGGTTTTTTGGTGTGATGGATGATGGAAACGATATAGATAAAATCAGGGTAGAAAGATTATAGAATAAGCTGGGTTTTCAGGAAGTATAGTAATTGTCTCCTTTTAAGTTTGAGATGCAGTGAAATCCACAAAGAAATGTCTGAAGAACAATTTAAATACCACTGTGGAGCCCTGGACAGCTCTGAGATTCTGAGATTCTTTAGCTTTGTTGAAGCCACGCATAGATCTTCTAAGAGAGAGGTGCTTACCAAGGAAAGAAGGGAGCTGAGGACTGGATTTTGTGTGCAGGCTGGATCAGGAGGAGGAAGAGGAGGAGGGCTGGAAGCAGCTAACTAGTTAGTGCTGTCACATTAAGTGAGAGGCAGCCAAGGCTGGGCCAGGTTGGGACGGTGAGAATGGGGATAGACAGAGAGTGAGACCTTGATGAGAACATCTTCTATACCAGCTCAATGGTGTTCATATTTTGTCCTCGGTGGTCCCAGCAGCTGGCTGGCCCATCCTCAATGAGGAGCTTTGATTGTGTCCAATTGTCTGCCTCGTTCCCACTCCAACCTCATTCGAGTTTTTTTCCTTTGGATTCAGTTATTCTTTCTTGCTCTGCTGTCTCAGCCCACAATTGTGATGAATCTTCCCATGCATTAGAGTCTCTGAATAATTGTGAATGTTTGATATTACTTTTATTTCCTGAAACAGAACATTTTGGACTCAGTCAGTGATGGGCAGAGCAAGCTTGATGTGGTGACTCAAGAAGGACAAACTTTATATGCACATTTGTCTAAACAAATTGTCGGTAGCATTCAGGAACAAATCACAAAGGCTAATGAGGAGTTTCAGGCCTTTCTCAAACAGTGCCTTAAAGACAAACAGACTCTTCAAGACTGTGCTTCAGAACTTGGAAGGTAAACTGTTTAGATAAATGTAGATTTCATCATACACCAAATGAGTTTTTGAAGACTTAGAGGAAAAGAGTCATGTGAATAAGGAAATAACTTCTGAAATTATGAGTTTAAATTATAATACGCTTTGACCTTAAGTGTAGTTAATACTAGGACAATAAAACATTGCTCAGCCTCTGAACTTACCATTTGGATTTATTTTCAATATAGAAAAAGACAAAGGAATTAAATTCACTATTAATTAAAAATAACATAAATGCATATCATTTTTGTCTGTCTGGTTAACTCAAAGTATTAGACATGTCAGCTTCTAGATTATCCAAGCCTTTTCCTTGTATCCACTTCTGCTGGGATAGACTCATGTCAAGAAAGCAACTATTAAATTGTATAGATCAAGACTCCAATCGGTAATATATGTTAATGAGAGTAAATATAGAATTAGAAGGGAGGGAAATTCAATACTTGGAGGAGAAAGCATGTCAATATAATCAAATTAACTGCCTTTCTGGTGGTAGAGTGATTTGCCCAACTCTTGTCCAGTTTTCTTATTGAGTTCACATTGTTTCTAAAACTTGGAGCTCTAGTGGTATATTCAAATTCTCTTAAGAAATAAAGAAACAGAGACCATTTTCCCTTCTGTTCCCAGGACTTCCACTGCCCCACTTATCCACTGGCCACAACTGAAAGGTCTTTGTAGTAAAATAAAAAATCAAATGCAGGCCAGGTGTGGTGGTTCGTGCCTGTAATCCCAGAACTCTGGGAGGCTGAGGTGGGTGGGGGTGGTGTGGATGGGGAGGACGGGGGACTCCTTGAGCTCAGGATTTCCAACAAAATCAAGTGCACATTGACATGGTAATGTGATCTTGCTGGTAATTGCTAGTTAGGAAGTCAATTCAGCTAGAAGAGTTGATACTTTTTCTGTTTGCATTTCAAAAGAAATTACCATGATTTATCACTTTGTTACTGAAGTAAGTAATGATTTGGTTAGACTTATTATTGAGGGTTTTTTCCCATAACTTGAAAATTCATGAGATCTTAATTACCATATACAAGACGTTTGACCTCAGAGAGTAGAACGTATCTATTATAACAAGCTCATAATCGTTTCTTTTCTTTAGCTTTGAGGATCAGCACAGAAAACTAAACTTATGGATCCATGAAATGGAAGAAAAGTTAAATACAGAACACTTAGGAGAGTCTAAACAGCACATTCCCGAGAAGAAAAATGAAGTTCATAAAGTTGAAATGTTTCTGGGAGAACTACTAGCTGCACGGTATGATCCAGAAGTGAATTGGCCCTTCATGTGCTCCCACGTTGTAGACTGACTGGGTGGTTGGTTATTTGTTTTGGTGTTGTTTGGTTGGTTGGTGACTGTGGTTTGTCCCTGTCCCTGTGTGTCTAGAATGACCATGCTGCATTCTTCACAGCACTGTGACATTCTGAAGAGTGTGCAGGGTAGAAGTTAGGAGCACATCTGCATTCCAGTCCCAGCTCAAGAAATTGGGCTGGTCACTTGTCTCCTGTAACTCTGGGTTTCAGCCTTTAAACATTGTGTTAATAATATTGTATTCTCCTTTCTGGGGTTATTGTGAGGATCAGTTAACATTACGTGAAAGTTGATATGAAGAAAAGTGACCAAAAGATACAAAATTACTGCTGTAGACCACAAATTCCATATATTCTTTATACATTTCAGCCTCCCATTCCGTTTTCCACCCACCTATCCGCATAATATTCTTAGTAAAGTGAAAGTTATGGTCATTAAGTCTGACTCAACTTGTGGTTCTTATTCTCCACTGCAATATATATGAGGTCTGACAGTTAAGTTCACAAAGTCATCTTAGAAGTGCTACATACGTCATTGCTTATATCATGGCAGTCACCTTCAAAGTATTCCTCTTACAGGTTATGCATTGATGCCAGTACCTCATTCACCCTTCAAAGCTATTTGGAAGTCTTTCTGGAATGGCCATCAGAGCTGTCATTATGTTACCCTTGATGTCCCGAATGTCATCAAAATGTCTTCCTTTCAATATTTCATTTATCTTAAGGTATAGAAAAAAGGCATTGGGGGCCAGATCAGGCAAGTAGGCTGAATGTCCCAATATAGTTATTTGTTTACCGGCTAAAAACTGCCTCACAAACAGTGCTATGTGAGCTGGTGCATTGTTGTGATGCCGGAGCCATGAGTTATTGGCCAAGATTTTCCATTAAGATTTTCCTGACTATTTCTCTATCCACATTTACTTGGTCTGCTACGCTTTTCACAGTCAGGCAATGACTCTGATGCATAATTTGATGAATTCTTGCCATGTTTTTGTCAGTTCCACTCATTATTGGATGGCCTCATCTCTCTTCATCAATGACACTTTCTCTGCCCTTTTGTATACTGCCATTTTCTTCATGGCATTATCCCCATAAACTTGGACTAACATATCCCTGATTTCCCTTCCAGTCTTGCCATCTTACCAAATTTTATAACAAGAAATTTATGAATGTTTGTTTATTGCTGTAATTCAAGCTCCAACATTCTTGTGAGGGCACACAAAAACATGCAATGACATAATGACCACCAGCCAGCAAGACACCACCACAGATTGAAACTGAGATGATCACAGCACTCAAGACATGGCAAGGAGACTCATAAGCACTTTTCAAAAAGGCTTTTTGAAAGTGGGCGGCACCTGTGGCTCAGTGAGTAGGGCACTGGCCCCATATACTGAGGGCGGTGGGTTCAAACCTGGCCCTGGCTGAAGTGCAACAAAAAAATAGCCAGGCACTGTGGTGGGCACCTGTGGTCCCAGCTACTCGGGTAGCTGAGGCAAGAGAATCGTCTAAGCCCAGGAACTGGAGGTTGCTGTGAACTGTGTGATGCCACGGCACTACACCGAGGGCGATAAAGTGAGACTGTGTCTCTACAAAAAAAAAACAAAAACAAAAAAAAAACAAAACAAAAAGGCTTTTTGAAAGAAACTTTTTTGCCCCACTTTGTCTCCACCCAACATTGTATTGGATCCTGAGAATCTAAGTTGAATTTAATAGTGCTGGTGGCAAAAGGGACAGCCCTGTGGATAGAGACAGGTGCTATATGAGGTATCAGAGTGAGACAAGGAACAGAGGGCACGTGCAGGAGGGTTGTCAGCCTCTACCTCCCTGAGCTGATGCTCATGCTTCCCAGGGGTGCCTGAGCTGAGCTCTAAAGGGGCAACCAGGAGCAAAACAGAATGGCAGGAGGATTTTCACAAAGGCAGCATCTCCATTTCTATACAAAATAGGAGAGTGTTTGGGGAATTTTAGGGAGCTTCGCGTCATTAGAGCATTCTGTAGGAAGAGAGATGCTGGAGATTAGCTGGGAGAGGCAGCCGGGCCCATTTCTGGATTGAATTTCTATTGATGTGGTCTGTTCTATCACCGCCATTTGGATGTGGGCACTGCACAGCTGACATTGCATCCGCTGACTTGTCCCGACTGCCCTGAGTGAGACCATATGAGAATGCAGGCAGCCAACCGGTTCCCAGCGGCTCTATTTTAAAGGCATGTCAGCTATGAACTTGTGTCTGGTTACTGCTCCAATGTCAACAATCATTCGTCACTCCTCCCCTGCACTCCAGAATGATGGAAATAAGATTTTTTTCCCTATGTTTTTTTACTTAGAGAGTCTCTCGATAAGCTTTCCCAGAGAGGGCAGCTTCTGAGTGAAGAAGGCCACGGAGCTGGGCAAGAAGGCCGTCTGTGCTCCCAGCTCCTTGCGAGCTATCAGAACTTACTCAGAATGACCAAAGACAAGCTCCGGAGCTGCCAGGTGGCCCTGCAGGAGCACGAGGCCCTGGAGGCTGCGCTGCAGAGCATGTGGTCCTGGGTGAAAGCCGTTCAGGACAGGCTGGCTGGGGCAGAGAGCACCTTCGGGAGCAAAGACACTTTGGAAAAACGGCTGTCACAAATACAGGTATGTGCGGCACCAGCCGGACCCTGAGAGGTGATTGCCTTGGGTCCTGATTGTTCTGTGAGCTTCTAAATTAGAATTGTGTGGTCAAAATGGAGAAATTAGCCACAGGGAAATGAAGGAACCACTTTCCTGTATATAAAGAAATATTTTTGTTCTAATAGTTTTAAACAATGTTTAATTTCATTTAGTTAACATTCAGCAAACATTATTGAATAGCTACTCTGCTCCAAGCACTATGAAAGTTACTGGGAGTATGAAGATAGAACTAGGCCTCATTTTCTAGGAGTTCACAATCTAGCAGTAGAGAACACCCTAGAAGTTGTTATGTGCAGTACATGGGCAGTGGCTATGAACTAGTGTGTGTCAAAGGCACAAAACAGATCACTAACCTGCACTGTAGTCAGTGACCTTGAGAGAGAGGAATTAGCCAGGCAATGAAGGTAGGGGACTATTGGCTTTTGGACAGGTGTGTCTTTGTTTTTAAAATAATGCATTTGACTCTTTGAAATGGAAGTCAACAAAATTATAATTTCTAGGCTAGTGGCCCAAAGTTTCCTAAGAATATAAATTGGAATTAATCTTTGACTCCCAGACTCCTAGATATCTAATTTTAAGGATACCTTCGTATTGCAAGAGGGTCCAGAACTTGTTCTTGTTTTCATTTTAAGTTGAGTAAAGTTTGTCTACCTTAATTCTCATGGGAAATATGACCATTTTTTTAAATAACAGAAAGTTTTTGTGTTTCTACTGATGAGTGTTCATTATTCCTTCCTAGGATATTCTCTTGATGAAAGGTGAAGGAGAAGTTAAGTTGAATATGGCCATTGGCAAAGGGGAACAGGCCTTGAGAAGTAGCAACAAGGAAGGCCAGAAGGTGATTCAGACCCAGCTAGAGACCCTTAAAGAGGTGTGGGCTGACATCATGAGCTCCTCCGTCCATGCTCAGAGGTACAGAGTCTATTTTTAGTGTTTATTTGCCTAAGTAAGATTCAGTCCTTAGTAAAATGATGGGGTAGGGCTGAGGAATCCTGGGGTAGAATTACCAAGCATGTTTTTTCAGCTTTTTGCACGCATACCTGTCTTTCCAAGAGGCAAAGATTGGTTTTTATTCGTTAGCTTGTTTTGTGTCTGCATTTGTTTTAACATTTATATCTCTCCTCCTATTTCTCATGGAATCTTACAAATAAGATGGGCTCAGTAAAATAGATCCCTTCAGGTCATCAAAGCAATGATATATGTTCTTTAATAACTTTAATGAGTTTTAGCTTTTGAAAGGAACATAGCTGTTGGCAACAGTTAAGCTTAAGTATAAATCTCTTACTCGACCAGAAGGAACAATACCACCCACGCTGGAGTTATAGGAAATGTGTGGGGTGGTTTTGATTGTCACTGTGGCAGGGCTATCCCTGGCATTTAATGACCAAGCTATGGGAACCTAACATCTTGTAAAATGTGGAATATTCTCCCAGAACAGACATTCAATCTGGACAGAATAGAGGCCAGCCATAAAACCTCTGTGGGAAGCGCTGTACCAAACACTACAGAGGAAGTAGAAAAGATCTTGACTGCTCTACCAGGTGGTTTTTGTTGTTATTGTTGTTGTATTTATGAGTAGATGGTTTATCCTCCCTCCCTCTTCTTGAAGTATCTGCAGATGTTCTGGCTGGTTCATTGGACCAACGACTGTTGGTCAGAATCACACTAAAATACATCCCAGGAGGCCTATTCTGAAGGGCTTAGATACTGTCAGATGCAGACAAAGTGGGTTCCCAATGTTATCCTAACAAATAGATGAACAGAAGATTGAAGTTCATCACAAAATGAAAGGAAAAGCCCCCCTGCAGTTATCCACTATAATGTAAACAATAAGCCCTGCTTACAGCTAAAATTTGGAATTTTGTTTTGTTTTATTTTGTTTTGCTTTTGAGATAAAGTCTCACCATGTCGCCCAGGCTGGAGTGCAGTGGCATCATCATAGCACACTGCGGCCTCAGACTCCTGGGATCAAGGGATCCTCCTGCCTCAGCATCCCAAGTAGCTAGGACTACAGGTGTGGGCCACGACACCCAGCTATTTGTTTATTGTTAATAGAGACAAGGTCTCCCTCTTGCTCAGAGTCATCTTGATCTCTTACCCTTAGGTGATCCTCTCACCTTGGCCTCCCAAAGTGCTAGGATTACAGATATGTGCCCAGCTGGAAGTCCCACCCCTCTTTAATATGAGGCATGGGTAGTGACTCTCAATGCCAGCAGGACTCTGCGTCTTAGCAATTACTCAGATGCTACAGTCACCTGACTTGATATAGGAGGCTGCCAGAGCATGAACTAAACTTCCCGAAGCCAGCTCCTAAAAGATAAAGGAATACTGGTGAATATTATTCAGATATTAGAATAACATGTTATGTTCATGACACATATTCAGATCTCTGATTCTCTTATTTCAGCAAGAAATTAGATTTGACAACTACATATTAAGCAATAGCATTATTCAAATTACTGTGTTAACATACCAAAATGAAGCAAAGGGTTTTGCCCCTAGAGCACAGAGGCTAGGGTAGGATGTATCCCAGAAAAACTCTGGCTCAGACCATGTTGCTGTGAATTTTCAAGAGATTATGGAGCTATAGAAGAAGGCACAGTAACCTTGATTTGGACTTTTTAGAAATGTTTTTGAGGAACAGATAGGACTTTAAGACCTATATGATGAAATTCTTCAGGATACAATTGCAACAGTTCGAGCAAATGCTGAAGTACCTTTGCTACAGGATCCCAAGGATAGCATCATGAGCTGGGATGCAGGGGAGGCTGAGAGCATTCCTGAAGATGAGTTGGGAATTGCTTGTAAAGCTGAACAGTGGAGTTCTTTTTCTTTTTTCTAAATGTTATTTTAGAGCAGTGTTTTTCAACCATTTTTATCTCATGGTGCACTTGAACCTATAGTTAAAACTTCTGCGACACACTTAAACCATGTTGATAGAAAAAAAAAGAATAAACAAAGAAAATACTTTGTTTTGAATGCCTTTTGAAAATAATTTAATTAATGATCTTCAAAAATTTTTGCAGCACACTTAAGCTCCTCTCACGGCATGCCAGTGTGCCGTGGCTCACCGGTTAAAAATCACTGGTCTAGAGAGCCTTTCTTTGACTATCTATAAAGCTATTGTATTTGTGACGATATTTCTTATAAATACTTGAGCCTTCATTCACACATTCAACATATAAGCATCATACATATCGCATGTGTATGTGTGTGTATAGGTTTGTGTGTATAATACTACTAAATGAAAATCAATCTAATGATATTATTTACCCAAGAAGAATACTTTGAATTTTGACTTCCAGTCAGCAACTAACTACCATCTGATTTCCATAAGATAAACTAAACCCAAGAATGTTAAGAACTGACATAAATGCTAAATAAAATATAATTGCTATTCCAGTGGTGATTTTTAACAACATAACAGATCACATTTTGGTTCACTTAGGACAAAAACATTTGGAAGACAATTCTCCAGATGCACGTATGATTACAGCTTTTGTCTTCACAGTTCAACATAGATTTAGTTTGTTTGAATGAACAGCATTAGGATTTTTATGGATAAGGAAAGTAGGGTTTCTTCCTGCACTCAGAGGCAACAATTTTCACCACTTACAAAAGCCTTTAGCAAAAACCATTTACATGCATGCACAATAACCTGGTAATCGGTTTTTGGTAGAGATGTCAAGATAACCCATTTTTACAATATGTAACATTAATTCTAGCACTTTAGAGTCTGTGATTAGACAATGGGATGACTATCTAGTGAGGAAAAACCAGTTGGAACAGTGGATGGAATCAGTGGATGGAAAAGTAGAACACCCCTTACAACTGCAGCCAGGTCTGAAAGAGAAGTTCTCCCTGCTGGACCACTTCCAGTCCGTCCTGTCGGAGGCCGAAGATCAGGCCAGAGCCCTGCAGCGCCTTGCCGTGAAGTCCAGGGAGCTGTACGAGAAGACTGAGGATGAGTCCTTCAAGGACACAGCTCAAGCGGAGCTGAAGACTCAGTTCAATGACATAGTTACTGTGGCCAAGGTTAGTGCTTCATGCCAAAGAGAGGGCTTCCGGCTCAGTTAAAGACTAAGCTGTGCATTCAACTGTCAGAGAATTGGCTGCTCTAAAACTGTGCATTTAGTGAATAGATGATACGTAAAGATCATTTCTCATCTGTGAATGCCCGTGCATTTGTCTCTCTCTGAAATCTTTACATCACTGGCTATTCTTTATTTTTTGTCTTTCTTTGCTTTACTTCTCACCTTTTCTATTTTCTTTGTAAGACTGAGCGCCAAATGTCAGTGTTTAACCTTTTTTTCTTTTGCTGCACTTATATTTTTATATGAATTACAAATATGTTTACCTCCCAGATTTCTATACAGTACAAAGTTTTATGTTCATTTCCCATGTTAGTAAAAACTGTGTTTTCCTATTTCCCAATTTATGGGCTCATTCATGTAGTGTCAATTTTTTTTTCCAATTATCTGTTTGAATCTTTATTTTCCTTCATGATTTTTCTTTTGTATATTTGCGAATGTTATAGAAATTAAGGGAGAATGTTTGTTGTTGTTGTTTGTTTTTCTTTGGTTTGTCTCTTTGGGAACGTTATCTTTATTGATACTACAATTATTAACATAGGTGCTATTTATCTTCATTTTCTTCTGATAAAGACTAAGAGCTGTGACTCTAGAGTCTTAAGTTTGAATTCTCGCTTTGATACTTCTTGAATGCATGACCTTGGGCATATTACACATTACTTAACCTCTTTAAGTTTGAGCATCCTTTTCTGTAAAAATGGTAATTATATTAGTACCCACACCACAGGGCTGTTAATCAAGAAAATGCATCTAAAATTATAAACAGAATTCTATACACCAAGCTAACACAAATAATTGCTTTAATACTAAGGATAGTTATTATTATGATAATTATTAAGTGGATTGTCAGTGAGAGGTGTTAACCGACATACATCAAGCATAGATTTTTATGCTAAGGTAGACAATAGCAAACTTATAGGAAAAATGATTCTTTATCAAAACCTTTCAGTTTAATTAAGATTTGATAATTTTCTTTCTAAGATATGTCACATTCTATCAAGTCACACATTCATTAGTCATAAACAATTGTTAAATTTTGAATTTGGGGATGATATGCTATCAACTAATAAATGACTTTAAAAAATAAGATATTAAAGTCAGAGAATATATAAGAATAATAATGAAATATTCTGAGATATATTAAGAAACTTATCTGTTTCTTATCTGATTTCATGTTTTCAATAGCAACTCCTATTAAAACAGTCTGGTCTTGGTTTACTAGGAGAAAACGAGGAAAGTGGAAGAGATTGTGAAAGACCATCTCATGTATCTAGACGCTGTTCAGGAATTCACAGACTGGCTTCATTCAGCAAAGGAAGAATTACACCGCTGGTCAGATGTTTCTGAAGATTCATCAGCCACCCAGAAAAAGTTGATGAAAATTAAGGTTAGGAAATGGTAGATATTATAACTATATTGTTTCATTGGTTCTTGAGTACAATATAATTCGGATAAAGATTCAGTGGATACGATTTTATCATTTTAAATGTTTCCTTTCTGTTTTCTATTTGGTGGCTTTTATTACTTCATGCCTTACCAATTCTAAACAGAAACAAGATTTCTAAAAAGAATTCCAAAGACATTACACTTGTGAGCAAAATGCAACATTGTTCATATATGATTCTGTATGCAAATGTGCTTGCTGCTATAATTGACTAAGAAATACAGGCTGGCTCAGTGGGCTAACAAAAGCAGGTACTGTTTTCTAGGACAGTGGAAGAACGTTTATAAAGTAACTTAGTTAAATGTATTTCACCAACATCTTAGAAAACATCATTTTAAATACTTTATTATGCTTTCCTCACCAAGAGTCCAAAGACATTACACGAAATAGCACTGTAAAGGACATGAAAATTATCACCTAGTTTATTCTTATATAGAATACATTTCTAAAACAAAGATCTACACTTCTGAATGATTGGAGATCTTAGTATCTTTTAGTATATTTCTAGTGGTTTCAATATTAAGTTGCAATCATTTTCCCTGGGGAAAATAATAAGTTTTGGTATAAAAATGAGGCAGTGTGGAATCTTCGATGGTTTAGTTTTAGATGAGGAAATGTTGGGAATAAATAGAATAATTGTGGTCAGGCATTTAAAACTCAAATTGTGTTTTATTCCAAGATCAGAACATAAAAGTCATAAAAATCATAGCTGATGATAAGAATAATAACTACATTTAAAAGAATTTCTTCTAAGTGCTTTAAAATTATTTTTTAATTTATATAATGTTATGCATATTTTAATTGTGATAATCATACAAAGTCACCTTTTAAGTCCTTATTCTTTGTGTGATAATTTTTAGTATTATTTAATGTATTTGTCCATCCTTCCAACCATCCATCCATCTGATTTTTCAACCAGGGCTATGAATCCCTGGAGGAATTTGCAGTCTAGTGAGGACAGTTATGTACAAACCAATGTTTATCAAATAGTACAGTAAATGGAATGATAGCTCCCTACATTGTTAGAGTTCATACTCTGCAATCACAGAAACCCAGGGCTGCATCCTTCCTGTGCTGCGTCTTTGGGGAAGATATTTGGTGTTCTCAAGCCTTTAACCTCTTCATTGACTAAAGAAAATAAAGAATAAAAATAGTAAATAGTACTTGCCTCCTAGAGTTGTTTTGAGAACTAAATTAGATCACGTGTAATCACATAAAACGTTTAGCATCCTGCCTAGTACAAAGAATAAATGAAAAATCATTTGGTAAATGAGTGACTAATGGCTATAGGGTTACAAAGTGGGAAGAGTCAAGGGTGATGGTTAAGTCTTTACCTGGAGTCAACAGAGCTATCACCAACCTGAGGAAAATAATCGCATGCGGAGGAGCCTGCTTATAAAGGGAGAGATGAAGAGTTTAAGGACGAGCAGACCGAATTTGAACTGGTAGGTGGTGTAGTGTCCAGCAGCGAGTTGAATATTAAAGCCCAAATTGCAGATTGGGAAGCTAGGTTGAAAGCCAATGCTGGAAATTATTAGCATGTGATTTGTAGTTAAAGTCACATAAGTGAATGAAACCAAGACTTAGGTGTAAAGCAAACAGAAAAATGGGCACAGGAGCCAAGCCTGGGCACAACGAATATTTAAGGGGTGGCAGAGGAAACAGATATGGATGGAAGACAGATAAAGAAAAGGAGAAATAATAATACTGAGAAGAAGAATAGGGGTGGGTGCCACTGAGTCCCCAGGTCAAGAAGGCGGCTGTCACCAACATAGATGCCGCAGGAGGCTGCCGTTCCCAGAAAGACTGGAGAATGCCCGTGACATTTGTCAGTTAGGCTGTTTGGCAACCACCCCGAGAAACATTGATACAGTGAGGGGAGGTGACGACCCAGATTACGTGGATTTAGGAGGAAATGGCAGATGAGGAGGTGGGGTAGCAAAGAACTAAAGTTTTGAAAAGTTAATATGAGAAAGTAAGACACTTCTTTTACAAAAGACTGCTTCCTGGGTTTCCAAAAACCATTTTTTAAAAAAGATTTTTTTTTTAATAATTTTATTAAATCATAATTGTGTACATTGGTGCAATCATAGGGCAGAATGTGCTTCATATACAATCAGAAACATTTTCATCGTACTGTGAGAGATAGCCCTCATAGCATTTTCTTAGTCACTATATAAAGACATTGATACTCTACATTTGATAAGTTTCACCAGTACCCTGCTAAGATGCACCGTAGGTGTGATCCCACCAATTGTCCTCCCTCCACCCATCCTCCCCCCTCCCCTCCCCTCCCTTTCCCCTTTATTTTTGAGACGGAGTCTCACTTTATTGCCTCAGTAGAGTGCCCATGTCGTCATAGCTCACTGCAACCTCAAATTCTTGGGCTTAGCAATCCTCTTGCCTCAGCCTACTGAGAAGATGGGACTATAGGTGCCCACCACAACACCTAGCTATTTTTTTTTAATAATTTTATTAAATCATAATTGTGTACATTGGTGCAATCATAAGGCAGAATGTGCTTCATA
>CAUYRH010062005.1:0-13610 GCA_963574655.1 Perodicticus potto
TTTGAGACAGAGCCTCAAGCTGTCACCCTGGATAGAGTGCTGTGGCATCACAGCTCACAGCAACCTCCAATTCCTGGGCTCAAGCGAGTCTCTTGCCTCTGCCTCCCAAGTAGCTGGGACTACAGGCGCCCACCACAACGCTCGGCTATTTTTTGATTGCAGCCAGCATTGTTGTTTGGCGGGTCCGGGCTGGATTCGAACCCACCAGCTCAGGTGTACGTGGCTGGCGCCTTAGCCTGTTGAGCCACAGGTGCCGAGCTTACAGTACTTCTTTAATAGAAAGTGATACCTCTTCTATCAGAATATTTAAATGGTTCAATTAAATTAAATGAGCCATGTAAAGCATTGAACACACAAATACCTCGCAAATACTAAGTACTCATAAATGTTAGTTGATGATATTATTATTCTCAAGAAGGTAGAAAAATATAGGAATTCTCAGCAGCTAAGTCTGTGTGCTCAGGTTACATCTTATATCGTCTCTATCCTTAGAATAGCCCAGAGCAATGTTAAAGAAATCAGAGAATAACTAATGATCCACCCACTTCCTCAGACCATCTCGGAATAGGGAGGAAAGCAAAGGAGTTTCTAATAAGAGAAAGTCAGCTATCTTCTGAAGCACTACCCTGAAAGTTCCACTCTGAAGGAATGTTTTGGTCTCTAGAAAAAAAAATAGCTCTATTGTGAAAGTTACCATTTGTGTCTTCTTTTAAGGCAGCGAAATATTTATTTTAATGAATATCTGGAAATCTCAGATAACATCTTACTTCTTTTAGTCCACGACAGAATCGCTCAAATACTCGTTTCATGTTGCCTCCTTTTTCCATGGAGATTACTCTGGTGTGGTCTTCCTCATTTATCCAGATGAGAAATGTCTTGTCATAATTATGCCTAATGAAGAGAGAAATGTGACGCTGAGTGTTAATTGCATTTGTTTCAACACATGGAAACTCCCATTATCTCTGTAGCTTCATTGCTTCATTTCCCCTTCCTCATTTCCTACATGGCCCTAATCTCTTTTTTTTTTTTGAGACAGAGCCTCAAGCTGTCACCTGGATAGAGTGCTGTGGCATCACAACTCACAGCAACCTCCAATTCCTGGGCTCAAGCGAGTCTCTTGCCTCTGCCTCCCAAGTAGCTGGGACTACCGGCGCCCACCACAACGCCCAGCCATTTTCTTGGTTGCAGCCATCATGTTGTTTGGCGGGCCCGGGCTGGATTCGAACCCGCCAGCTCAGGTGTACGTGGCTGGCGCCTTAGCCCGTTGAGCCACAGGTGCTGAGCCGGCCCTAATCTCTTAAATGTGCCTGAACAAGTAGTTTGACAGAATGAAGAGTAAGACTGACTCAAACCCTTAAAGAAGTCATGTTTTTTCCCAAGAAGAACATAATTCCCTTAGTTCCCCAAACTAGGATGACAATAACTCAACTATGTTAACACTGGTTGGCTTTGACACTAACAAGAGTATTTGGACTCCTAACAGATTCAGTCAAAATCTTGTGCTTGCATAAAGAAAGTGTTTGCCTATAGCTTGAGATGTTTGAGGTATACAGATTTCACATGTCTGTTCCATAGATCTTGCCCGTCCACTCCAGCTGAGCGGCTGTTCACCAACACATTCAGCTCCAGGTGACACTCGTAGAATAACCTACTGAGGTACAGGAGTCAAAGCGATCTGTGGACTGTTGGCCAAGATAAAATACGTGTGCCCTGGATACCCATCCTTCCTTTTAGGGCTTTTCTTAAATCCTCAATACTTGCTTTTGTTTTTTGCTCTTTTGTATTACTGTCATGAAACAGATTATCTATGAAGTCAAATAATATGAAGCTCATTTATTCTTAAACATGTAGTCTTTTTTTCTCATGCAGAACTCATGCAGACCAGTTCACATTCACACATGCCTTAGACAGACCACAGTCTTTTAGTGTCTCTACACATACACATAAACACACACGAAATCTCCAAATAGTCTCTGTTCTCCGTTTAGCTCAATCTGGGCATGCTGTCAACTGCGGTTCACAGCAACTCCACATTAGGACAAGCAGGCGATGTGAACAAGATCTTCTTCACACAGTGCAAACACAAAAATGCTACATCCATACCAGATTCCTCTGGCATCTGGCCAGTCACGGGCCATCCCAGCACATGTTAGTAAAGGGGACACTGGCTTATCAAACAGAAAGTGGTCCTGTAAGCCAAAAGGGACAAAGGAGAGAGGAGAGACTAATGAGATCAGATGTGACTGCAGGTTCGAGGTAACCAAGTACCAACTCACTTATAATTGCTAGGTTCTCAGTCTCCTTCCCACTGTGATAACCTGGGAGCTTGAAAAACTACTGATGCCCAGTTTCTACCCCTCAGAGATTCCGATTTAATTGTTATAGGGACTGGGATTTTTAAAAGCTCTTCAGGTGATTCTAGCATGCAGCTAAGTCCAAAATCCACTGGCTCAATCCAGATGAAAATGCTCTTCTGCATCGCTCTGGAGTGTATCTCTACCACCAACACCAACCGTGTGCAATGGCAGAGTGCCGATGAGTGAGGGGCATTATCCTGAAAAGTCTCTTCTACATAGCCACCATTCTCTATGTCTCTAGCATTACTGGTTTGTTTACTTTAATAATTTCCTTCATTGAAAAGTATTAGAGTAGCACAATAATGACCCGTAAGTAAAAGTAGCTACTGCTAATCTAGTGCTCACTATATGCCAGGCTCTACGCTACGGGCTTTTAGTTTTTTTCTTTTAATCCTCACAATTCTAAGTGTGATTATTCTAAGTGAAGACAACTGAGATTGAGAGAGATAAGACAACATATCTAATATCACACCGCTAGGACGTCGCAGAGCCTAGGTTCACACCCAGATGGCCTCTATGACTCCCAACATTGTGCCTTGACCGCTACTCAACATACCTAAATCAGTGTTGGGAGATGGAGACTTCCCTTGCTGTTTATACACCTCTCTCCCTTGCATAGCTTTGTACGTACTCAATAATGAGATGTATGAATGACACAGAGTCAAACGTGATTACACCGAGGCAAGGACTCAGCAGATACGGGGAGGGGAGTCCTTCCACAGTCTCTAAGAAGTGGGAGAGAGCAGGATTGAAGCCAGGAGAGAACTGGGAACTGCCACTGCCTGGAAAGCAGCCTTAGACAGGACCCCAGCATGGCTACCTGCGGTGGAGGCGGGCTTGTTCTGTAACCGGGCAGGGGAATGGTTGGCCGGACAACCACAGAGACCAGGAGATTGAGGCCCACAGACCATCTAGCTGGCCTGCCTGGTTTGGAAATGGGACACATATTATGGCATTTGCATCTTCTGAAATGAAAGAATTTTGTTTTTGCTTTTCTTTGCAGTTGGGTGAAGAATTTTAACTAAAAAACATCCAGTTTTAGCTGTGCTAAGGGGAAAATAAGTAAGGGACTTGGGTGTTGTCTACCCTAGGGAAAAAGAAGCACAGGGGGACAGACACATAGGAGGTGGCTGGACAGGCCTTGCCCCTGAACTTCCCTTCTAGATTTTCCTACCTTCCAGGTTTTCTTAGGGTGGGGCAGTGGAAAACAACCTCCAAGCACAGACGATGTCCACTCCGTATTTATTACTAAGCAAGGGGACCCTCCATCTCCATCCTCTGTCCCCAGCCCGTGACGCCGACACCGGAGTTTTCTAAGCAGTGCTAGCCGTGAAATATTTCCATGGTTTAACAAGTACAATTTCAAGCCTTATCTTCCTTTCTGAGCAGGTAGGAGCCACAGGCCTGCTCAGCCCTTGCCTGAGCCTCAGGGGCAGAGCCAAGCCAGCTTCTGGCCAGGGTAGGGGCAGGAGCTGGGGCGAGGCCTCCCAGGCCTTAGCGTTCTCCCCAGGGATCCCGTAGGCCACTCACGTCGATGAGCCGCTGCTGGTCCTGCTCTGTCATCTCCGACAGGCTGTAGTAGCGGCCGGCCAGGTCCCCCTTGAGGCCCGCCAGGGCGGTGACGGCCACGTTCTCCACCTCCCTGCGCTCGGCCCGGGTGCAGGCGGGCGGCAGGCTCAGCCCGCGGATGCTGCGGCCGGTGCGCACCCGGGACGACAGCACGTAGCGCTCGTCGAACTGCCCGTGGGTGACCTGCCGGGCACAGCGTGGGGTCACAGACTTCCACCTCGGCCCACCGAGGGCCACAGCCGGAGTGGGCTCCGGTCTGCCGGTCCCCGGGGACCCTCAGACATGCCTGAACAACCGCTTATGGGACATAGACGGGAATTCTTGGGACAGGGCCGTAGTCAGAACCTTTACCCTCATTAAGTGGATTGGGATGAAAAAAAGAGTTACTTCAGGGAAGGTTTAAAGTTTAGTGACCAACCCTACCTAGTTGCATTTATTAAGGAAAACAAAGACTTTGGGATCTTCTAACCTCTGCGGCCCTCTAGAAAATTGGCTATGCCAAGGCCGGTCCAGAGCTTTCAAGGGGCGTCTGGCCCAGGGCAGGGAGTCCGGCTCTCCAGCTCTGCTCACCAGGGCTTCAGGGCACCGGCTTCATGGGGAGGGAGAGAGAGGCCGGAGCCTACCTTGGATGCGTCCAGATCTGTTGGGTGCTTCATCACCTTGGGGTCATAGCCATTGTGCCTTAGTTTGATGACAGGGTCAAAAAGCTCAGCAAACACCTGCGGGAGGGAAGATGCTTCTGTTTCCTCTTTAACTGGTTCACTTACTATTAAAAGGCCTTTCCCTTTCCTTACCCTTTTTAACTTAAGGTTGATGCCCTCCTCTGAAATTCTCAGTGCTACCAAGCAGGAAACGAGTGTGAAAATGGATTGGTAGCTAACAACAGCAGCAACAACAACAAACTTCCACCAAAGAAAACCTTAGAGGCATCTTGCACCGTGAGAGAGGGCAGGGCTGCTGAACTTTATCATACTCTTAACCTCCTCCCTAACGATTCTACCAAATTCACTGCTATCAGACTGAGCAAGAAAAACCTTGTGGTTAAGAATCTATGGGGTTTCCTACCAGTTTTTGTTTTTGTGGGATAAAAAAAGTTGCCACATCAACTTAGCCCATATCAAAGGCTAAGTTTTGTACTCAAAAAAGAAAGTCAGATTCTAAAGTACAACCAACATTAAATTCATGGAAAACCCAGCTGCACCAGAAGAAAGGTACCCAGCAGCAGTGAGGGCAAAGCAGGGACCTCTCCCCCTGTGAGGACCTTCCCCAGCCCAAACTGTCTACTGCAAATCTATTCTAAAGAAACAAAGCATATTTATTAAAAAACAAACAAACAAAAAAAAAAAACAAGCATTAAAAGAAGTTGTAACAGGTCATCCTGAATCTTTGGGAGCTTGGGAAGTGGGGAGGGAATCGGTTCTTGTTTGATGCCAAACTGGACGGAGAGTTGTGCAGGGCTGTACGTAAATGACCAGCAGTCTTGTTTATTCAAGATGGCTGCCTTTCTTCTCTTGATGCCACCTTCCTGGGGAACTGCCTTCAGCTCCCTGCCACCTGACAGAAGCAGGCTGCAGGGATTTGCCACGATGGAGAAGCTTGTTCTGAGGAAAGGGATGGATGGTGGCTGAGCTCTGCTAGCACCAGACCGTCCTGTGCTGCTAAACCAAAGATGGGGAGCTGAGATGGCAGGATTTGTCCCAGAGACTTGGTGGATTCACTAAACTGTTCTACAGTGGCTGTCTAATCAGTAACAGGAAGACCCTTCCTAAACTGAAGGCACCCTGAACCCTCCTCCCAACCCCCACCCAATAAAGCTCAGCCACAAACGCGTCTGCCCCTAACTCTTACTGGTGAATACCTAACATTAGATCTTTTGGTTTTCTGGGCCAACTCAACCCTTTGACAGGCTCAGAAAGCTCTGTCATGAGACTCACTCCTCCGTGGGGAGGGATAGTAGGGCAGCAGCAAAAGCAGCCTTGTCCCTGGGAAGCTGCAGACCTCATTTTTCCAGGAAGTATTCCAGATGGTTCTGCTGCAAGTGGCTTCCACAGAGAAGAGGCTTCTGGGACTGTGCATTTCAACCATCCCCACGTCCCCCCGCTGCAAAAGCAGCAGCCGCCAGTTTTACCTCGTAGGATTCCTCGTCCCCAGCCACCATGCCCACAGTCTTTATGAAGGGGTGGCCAGGGTTGTCCACTCCGGTCTGGATGCACTGGTCCAGAGTGTAGCCGTTTGGCGTCACCTTGTGGCAGAGCTTGGCATAGATGGCGGGGGTGAGGCACTCGGCCATGCAGTTGTTGTGCTTGCGCAGGTCAGGGTAGTCTGCGCTGTGGGGAGCAGAGGGGCTCTCAGCCACAGCCCGCGGGGAGGGCTTGGGGAGGACGAGACTTCTGCCCGTCCTTCACCAGGCTCTCTTGGGTCAGCGTGCACAGGGCCACGCAGCTAGAGCTTCCTGGGAGTCCTAACGTGAGTGATCTAGGCTTAGAAACAAGAGTCCCCCGGAGCTTGCTACGGGGCCCACAGACTGTGGCTCACGGCAGAGGAGACCAGGTGACCAAATTCGAGGATCTTTTGAGGTCATACACAAACTGCACACTTCTGTTTTCCCCTCCACTCAGAAGTTGGGGTACAACTTTAATGACAGCAATACTTAGGTCCCTCAGATCCCTGGTGGAGAGGCTAGTTGGTTTCTCTGTCCTCTGCCTGTGACGTCAGTCCCACCAGAACAGGGGCTTGCTTTGTCTTTTCGAGAACACTGTCTACTGAAATAGGCATTCAGTGAAAATCTGCTGGAGTAACAGAGAGATCAAGCAGAGAGCTGCCTTATGGGGGGTGGTGGTAAGAATAGAGGATTCGGGACCACCACAGGCTTGAACACAATTCCTGAGGAATGTGACAGTTGCTAGTGACTCCCTCAGATATCCCAATTTCCACAAAAGACAGGAAGTGTCTCTGAGAAACACCCTTGGGGTTTCCCATCTCTCTCCTCCATGTCTGCCTGTAAGGGACCCGTAAAGTTGGGAAACCACTCAAGCTCTGCTCAGCAGGTGGCATCCCATCCTGGCAGGGTTCCAAGGGCTGAGAAATCATGTCCATTTAATCCCCTCATGCCACTCCTCCACTCCCCATCTTCAACGTCCTTTAAAGCTGATCCTTCAAATCAGTAGTATGACATCACATTTTCCCGAAGGTGGTAGAGTAGTGAGACAGACATGGGTCTGGAATCAGGAGGCCTGGATTTGCATTGGGCTACATGAACTTGGGCACTACTTAATTTTTCTAAGACTCGTTTCATCACAAATGGATGCTAAGGTGAATAACACACGCTGCATGTAAAGTGCTTAGCATACATAGAAGTGCTCAGCAAATGTTAACTACCACTGTTATAACGGGCCAACTGGACGGTAAGCTCAGGCAGGAAAGATAAAGCTACACTCCCTGTATTCACCCTGGGTCGTAGGGATGAATGAGTCTCAATTTGACTTAGTCACCCACAGAGGCAAAAAGAACCCTTGCTGACAGTCTCCGGCAGGGGAAAGCATATTTCTGGCTGGCATTTGAAATTACTTTAAAGTCAAGAGGCCTTACCTTGCGGGAAACAACCTGGGCTTCTCCCGGGCCTCAGCACACAACTTCCGCCCGTTCAACAGGTACCCGGTGGTCAGGGCACTGGTGCCCACAGCAGCAAGCAGGAGAGAAGCATTGCGGCCAGTTAGCAACTTAGAGAAGGTACTGGCCATCCTTCCTCTCGGATGAGTATCTAAAAAGCAAAGAAACTGGATCAGACAGCTTCACAGGACGACCCTGACCCATAACATAGAGAGCAACAGACAAGAGGAAGAACTTCAGCGCCATAGCCCCTCTTTTGCTGTGTTGGTTTCCTTTTTGTTTTTTCTTCATACTGCTTGGGAAAATTTGAGTAGTGTTCGACATTGTTAATGTCTAAACTGCTTGAAATCCAAGCCATTTTCTCCAGTAATATGATATAAAACATAAACAAAAACAGTGAATTTCTACTTTCAGCTATGTGACAGACCAGGTGATCCTTTGGGGACTCTGCTGCTGTACAACTAGACCCTGAATGGGTTGGATTTCTGGGCATCTAAGATGTTGGGAAATCTCTGAGGACCCCTTCCCACTCCTCTCACCCAAAATGTACTTGTATCAAAGCTCAGAGTAATAAGCCAGGGGCTTAGGTTACCTTGTGATGGATGCCCATCTGTGCACTAAGGTCAGGATGTCAGCAATGGGGGCTGGGGACTGAGTCTGAGACCTTTGAAAGGGGCTAAAGTTCTCTACAGTCAGCAGACTCCCATCACCTGGTTCCCAACAGAAGCAGGGAGTTTTTCTGAGGAAAGTATATTGAGTTTAGTCCCAGGATTAAATAACAAACTCCCGGTCAAATATCTCTAAGCACACAAGGAACACAGTGAATGAGAATCAACGAAGAAATAACCATAGGGCCAGGCACAGTGGCTCACGCCTGTAATCCTAGCACTCTGGGAGGCTGAGGCAAGAGGAATGCTTCAGCTCAGGAGTTCAAGACCAGCCTGAGCAAGAGTGAGATGCCATCTCTACAAAACAAAACAAAACAAAATTTAAAGAAAAGAAACCACCATAGATTTAGACCTCCCGTGACGGAAGATACGGTAAATGTTAGACAAGAATATAAACTAGCCCTAAGTAGAATGTTTAAAGAACTGTTGGAATCGTCATTATGAGTAAGCAGCAAGAGACTACTAAGAATGACCAAGCTGCCGGGCATGATGGCTCATGCCTAGAATCCAAGCACTGGGGGGCTGTGGGAGGAGGATCACATGAGACCAAGGAGTTCAAGATCAGCCTCAGCAACACAGAGGGACTCCATATCTACAAAATACAAAAAAATACAAAAACTGAACCAGGCATAGTAGTGCATGCTTACAATTCCAGCTACTCGGGATTCTGAGGCACGGGGATTGCCTGAGCCCAGGAGCTTAAAGCCACAGTGAGGTATGATTATGTCACTGAACTCTACCTTGGATGACAGAGCAAGACCTTGTATTGAAAAAAAAACAAAAACAAAAAAATAAACAGGCAGCACCTGTAGCTCAGTGGTTAGGGCACCGGCCACATGCTCTGAAACTGGTGGGTTCGAACACCGCCCGCGCCTGCTGAAGCAACAATGACAATTGCAACAAAAAAATAGCTGGGCATTGTGGCAGGCACCTGTAGTCCCAGCTACTTGGGAGGCTGAGGCAGGAGAATCGCTTAAGCCCAAGAATCTGAGGTTGCTGTGAGCTGTGATGGCACAGCGCTCTCTCCAGGCCGATAGCTTGAGATTCTGTCTCAAAAAAAAACAACAACAACAACAAAAACCCAACAACAAATAAATAGACTTGAAAGAGAACCAAACTGAACTACAGGATATGACACAGCTGAATATAGAATAAATGAACTGGAAGATCTATCTTAAGAAATTACTCAAAATTTAGCACACAGAAACATGAAAATGGAAATGATATCAGAGAGTAGAAGGTGAGAGTGTCAAAGTCCATACATATCTAATTGAAATCCCAGAAAAAGGGAATAGAGAAAACAGAGAAGTGACTGAGAATTTTCCAGCAGTGTTGAAAGACAAGAATGCACAACTCAAGAGGTACAACATAACCCAAGCTAAGAAGAATCATCAAATATTAGACAAATATTAATACTTTTTTTTTTTGAGACAGAGTCTCAAGCTGTCAGCCTGGGTAGAGTGCCATGGTGTCATAGCTCACAGCAACCTGCAACTCTTGGGCTTAAGCAATACTCTTGCCTAAGTTTTTCTATTTTTAGTAGAGATGAGGTCTTGGTTTTTGATCAGGCTGGTCTCAAACTTGTGAGCTCTGGATATCCACCTGCCTCAGCCTCCCAGAGTGCTAGGATTACAGATGTGAGCCTCGGTGCCTGGCCCTGGACAAATATTAATAATAGTGAAACTGCCGTGTAGCAGTGACAAAGATTTTAAAAGCAGTCACAAAAGAAAAGACAGCTCATCTATAAAGAAACATGATCAGCTAATTTTTCAAAAAAAGAAGCCCAGAGAAATAATACTTTTCAAAGCAATAATTATCAACGTAGGATTAGAGATCTAGTCTAATCATCTTTCAAAAAGGAAGAGTGGAAAAAACAAATACAGATAAAGAAAAGATCAATAACAAAGGGAACTACTAAAGATATACTTGAGAAAGAGAGAAAGTGACAGCAGGAGGACATCCTGAAATGCACATAATGGGAACTCCTGGGCTCAAGCGAGTGTCCTGCCTCCGCCTCCCAAGTAGCTGGGACTACAGGTGCCTGCCACAACGCCCGGCCATTTTTTGGTTGCAGCCGATTGTTGTTTGGCGGGCCCAGGCTGGATTCGAACCCGCCAGCTCAGGTGTACATGGCTGGCGCCTTAGCCCGTTGAGCCACAGGCGCCAAGCCTGGTGTTTATATAATTAACAACGAATGGTGAAAATCAGGAGAAACACTTCCTGATGGATACCCTACAGGGTGTTCTGCTACCCAGAGATCAGAGGGGCCAATTAGCTCGGCAGTATCAAGAAGCAGGGAGCTGTATGACGTGGGTCTTTGAGTTGAGAACAGATGAGCAGGTGACTCTCAGCACCTTCTCATTATTTGGTCTGCGTGGTGCATAAATAAAGAGAGCATAAGGCCACGGTGGCTCACGCCTGTAATCCCAGCACTCTGGGAGGCCGAAGCGGGTGGATTATCTGAGTTCAGGAGTTCGAGACCCGCCTGAGCAAGAGTGAGACCCCCACCTATATTAAACATAGAAAAATTAGCCTGGCGTTGTAGTGGGCACATGTAGTCCCAGCTACTTGGGAGGATGAGGCAAGAGGATCACTTGAGTCCAGAAGTTTGAGGTGGTTGTGAACTCTGATGCCACAGCACTCTACCTAGAGTGATAGAGTCTCAAAAGACAAACAAACAAACAAAAAAGAGAATGGATTTCCCTAACATCTCCTGGGACATGGCTGCAACATCCTCTAAGCTGAGGTGGATCAGCTGCTCCTGAGAACTTGGGTTGATGTCTATGACTGTGGATGAAAACCCGAACCATTCAGTGAAGGATACACTCTCCGTAACAAGGTGAACCATCATCTAAAAGTCTCTACTGAAACTGAATATCTCAACTCAAAGCATCAAAGACCTAGAAAACATTTAAGAAATTGTTTTTCTACGTTAGCCAGGAAATCAGATTATTAGACAGTTTTTCTTTTGCGCTAATGTATGCAAACAATTCCTTCAATCCTAAAGATGGCATATTACTGAAACCACACAAGATGAAATAGTCATTTCTTGACATTGTCCGGGGACGTGTATAACATTAATCTCATCACATACACTTGTTTCTCCACTACTATCGTGGTCCCCAGGCACCAGTTCACGGAAGACAAGTTTTCCACAGACAAGGGGAGGGATGGCTTCAGGATGATTGAGGTGCGTTACATCGCCACCTCAGATCATCAGGCATCAGACTCTCAGAAGGAGCATGCAGGGTTCGTGCCCCTGTGAGAATCTAACGCTGCAGCTGATCTGGCGGGAGGCGGAGCTCAGACAGAGAGCTGAGCAGTGGGGAGGGGCTGTAAATACACGATTCCTTCCTCCCCTGCTGCTCACCTCCTATTGGTAGCCTGGTTCCTCACAGGTCACAGACACGTCAGGGTCTGTGGTCTGGGTTAGGGACTATAGGAGAGGGCTCTCGAAGAGTTACACCAACGCTTCTGGCTCTTGTGTGTATGGAAACCCTGGCGTACATCCTGTGGGCCCACCTTCAAATCCACTTCCTGCGCAGAGAGGCAATGCTGTCACCCTGAGGTTTACTGCAGAACTCACCAAAGTAATAGAAGCTTTGCTCAAATTCTTCCCAGGCAATATGAACCTAAAAGTAATCCAAGAAGGACCTACATTCAGGAGGAGGACCCAAATGTCTTGATCTTTATTTTTCTTTCCTTAAATTGCCTGCTCACCAATATATGCTCATATCAGAGTCAGAGAAGATAAATCTTTTTTTTGTTTTTTGAGACAGAGTCCCACTCTGTTGCCCAGGCTAGAGGCCATGGTGTCAGCCTAGCTCACAGTAACCAGAACAACCTCAGACTCCTGGGTTCAAACAATCCTCCTGCCTCAGCTTCCTGAGTAGCTGGAACTACAGGCACCTGCCACAACCCTGGGCTAATTTGTCTACTTTTAGTAGCGATAGGGTCTCGCTCAGGTTGGTCTCGAACTCCCGAGCTCAAGGCATCCTCCTGCTTTAGCTTCTCAGAGTGCTGGGACTACACGTATGAGCCACCACACCTGGCTGAGAAGATAAATCTTTTTTTTTTTTTTTTTTTTTTTTGAGACAGAGCCTCAAGCTGTCACCCTGGATAGAGTGCTGTGGCATTACAGCTCACAGCAACCTCCAATTCTTGGGCTCAAGCGAGTCTCCTGCCTCCACCTCCCAAGCAGCTGGGACTACAGGCGCCCGCCACAATGCCTGGTCGTTTTTTGGTTGCAGCCGTCATTGTTGTTTGGCAGGCCCAGGCTGGATTCGAACCCGCCAGCTCAGGTGTACGTTGCTCCAAGCCTGAGAAGATAAATCTTAAGAAGTGGAGTCAGGGCTCGGTGCCTGTAACTCAGCGGCTAGGGCACCAGCACATACACTGGAGCTGATGGGTTCGAACCTGGCCTGGACCTGCCAAACAACAATGACAACTACAAATGAAAAATAGCCAGGTATTGTGGTGGGCACCTATAGTCCCAGCTACTTGGGAGGCTGAGGCAAGAGAATTGCTTAAGCCCAAGAGTTGGAGGTTGCTGTGAACTGTGATGCACAGCACTCTACTGAGGGCGACATAGTGAGACTCTGTCTCAAAGAAAAAAAAAAGCAGTGGAGTCAGGAGAAAGGGGAAGGAATGTCTCCATGCATCGCCCAAAGACAACTGGGCTGGTGGTCTTCAAAAGTCTTTTTTCTTGTGTGGGTGGGTGCAAAATATTAATGTTTGAGATATCATCATATTTTAGTTTCTGGAAATAATATTTACTTGTAAGAGCTCCAGCCATTGCACTGGTGTCTGAGCAATAATGGACAATTTGTGCCAATAACCCAGGAGAGACTTTGGTTGTACCAAGCAACAAAATCCTGGACCTGAAATTCTCAAGTAATTCCTGCTTCCTTTTAGAGAATTGACACAGACTTCAAGTTTTGGCAAAGCAAAGAATTCCTGCCTCCTGGACCGTGTTTTACTCTCTTTAAGACACAGAAATATGTAATTTCACCATTAAGGTCCCAAGTGATAAACTTGGATGTGAGATTGAAACAAGGGTCTTATCGAACAGGCTGGAGATATGGAATCATTTGTTGCGTACTCTCCAAAGACACGAAACCAGGCTTTCAAAGAAGTCACTTTTCCTCATGACTAAACTAAATATCTATTGCATGTTGCATGTTAAACATCGGTCTTTAAAAACCTGCACAGTCAGCCTTTCAGCCAGAGCCGCCATCTTTCAGTAATTCACCAAAATGACAAACACAAAGGGAAAGAGGAGAGGCGCCCAATACATGTTCTCTAGGCCTTTTAGAAAACATGGAGTTGTTCCTTTGGCCACATATATGCGAATCTACAAGAAGGGTGATATTGTAGACATCAAGGGAATGTCAAAAAGGCGTGCCAC
>CAUYRH010062006.1:0-20387 GCA_963574655.1 Perodicticus potto
AGAAGCATGAATCCCATGTACTCAATTTTGATATGAGGACAATTAATGACAATTATTGACATGGTGGGGGTGAGGGAAGAGAAGAGCAGAGAGAGAAAGAATGAGGGAGGGGTGGGGAAAGGAAGAGCAGAGAGGGAAGGAGTGAGTGGGTGGGATCTGGGTGTGTGCCACGCCTTTTGGGGGCAAAATACGATTGTAAGAGGCACTTTGCCCAGCAAATGCAATCAGTGTAAACCTGGTTTCTTGTACCCTCAATGAATCCCCAACAATTAAAAAAAAAAAGTCAAAATAAACAGATGTTGTTAACTGTAACATTTTACTTTATTTGTTCTACTGTATCTAAAATATTATCAGTTTGGTTCAATGTATAATCAACACAAAAATTATTAGATACAGTAGTCTCTCCCCAACATTAGGGATTTCACTTACCATGGTTTTAGTTACCCATAGTCCACTGCAATCCAAAACTATTCAATAGAAAATTCCAGGAATAAACAATTCATAAGTTGTAAGTTGTGTGCTATTCTGAGTGGCAGGATGAAATCTAGTGTCCTGCTCCAGCCAGCCCAGGATGTGAATCCTCCCTCCTTCAGAGCATCTGTGCTGTGTATGCTCCCAGCCCGTTAGTCATTCATTAGCCCTCTCAGTTATCAGACTGACTATCCCAGCATCACAGTGCTTATGCTCAAGTTACCCTTGTTATATACGTCATCCTGGCCCCAAAGCACAAGAGTAGTGATGCCAGCAATTCAGATCTACAGGAGAAGCCGTGAATTGCTTCCTTCCCAAAATGAAACGATCCCCTACTTAATGTAAAAACAGAAAAATATTTACTAAAGTTGGTAAGATTCAGGGAAAGAACAAATCTTCTATCCATGATATTGTGAAGAAAAGAAAAGAAATCTGTGCTAGTTTTGCTGTCAAACCTCAGACTGCAAAAGTTATGATCATGTGTCTAAAGGTTTAGGTAATATGGAACCATCATTAAACTTCCGATGGATGACATGAACAACAACATCTTCCAATTTTCGGCACCTACTGGGGGTGTCAAGTATTTAAAGTTCTTTACCTTTATAACAGATCTCAATTTAGACATTTTTCAATAGACATTTTCATTTGTTATTGAAAAACTAGATTTATGGACCCAAACTGTTACAAACATTTTCAAAAGTTTTCAACTCCTAAATCAAATGTCAATGTTTAAATTTAAGTTAGCTAAAATTAAATAAAATTTAAAATTTAGTTCTTCAGATGCACAGGCCACATTTCCAGTATTCAATGGCCACATGTGACTAATGGCTACCATAATGAACAGCATAGTTGAGTAGGCAGGTGTGCTAGGACCTGTTGTGTATCTGAGTCCAAGAAAGCTTCTTTAATTCTTGGCATCCCTGGAAATAGGAAGGGGAAAAGTGGCAGGGGTCCATGTAGACTTCTTTAGAGTCCCTATTATACATGTCATATCCATATATTTTTGCCAGAACTTAGCACACAGCTACACCAACCTGCAAAGGAGGTGATACCTGTGAGCCCATGTGCCTGCAAACTCTATTTTTAACTGAGAGAAAAATAGAAATCAGTGGACAAGTCTCAGGTTCTTCTACCACACTGGAAATAAGAAAAAAAAGACACATCATCTACAAAGGAAATGGGACAGGAGGTGGAGCTGTTCACTACCCTTTTGCTGTGCAGGCGGCTTCCTAACAGGCCACACAGGGAACCTTCTTGGCACCAGAGATGGTTTCATGGAGGACATTTTTTCCACAGAGGTGGGAGAGGAGGTGGCGGAGGTGAGACAAGTGGCAGAGCTCAGGCAGTGACAATGTGCAACCCAGTTCCTGACAGGCCCAGGACCACAATGGTGTGCTGCCTGAGGGGTGGGGACCGCAGGCCTAGAGCACTGTAGGATGACTATAGCTAACAATAATACATAGTCTCAAATAGCTAGAAGGTGGATAGTGAAGGTTCCCAGCACACAGAAAGGATACTTGTTTGAGACAATGGATAAAGGTTTATTACTCTGATCTGATCACCATAACATTGTATATATGAAACATCACTGTAGGTATAATTATTATGTGTCAATTAAAATACAAAGTAAAAATTAAACAAATAAGCGTCAGATTGCTTCCCTTCCTCTATTAACCCCCTTCCATGTCTTCCCATATTACACTAGAATATAATGTAAGTTGTTCTCCCAGCTTAACCTGTTCATGACTTGGCCTCTGCTTCCCTCTACAACTCCTCATTCTACCCTTGCTTATTAAACTTCTCCATGACCAACTGTTTTCTTGTTTCTTTAATAATCTAGGCTCACTCCCTCCTTGGGTTATCTCCCCTCACTCTGCTCTCTGCCTGGAAAGCTCTTCAAACTCATCTCCATGTGACCTGCTTCTTCTTGGCATTTGGGTCTCAACTTAAACGTTTCTTCCCAATCATCAGTGACCACTCAGCCACCCAAGTTGCTCTCAACTATAGTCTCATTTTTATATAATTTTTCACTTTATTACAAACTAAAATAATCATATTCCCTATTTTTTTCTGTGTCTTTTTGTTTCTTTCTCTCTGTATAACATTCTTTTCTGCCTGTCTTATTTATCATGAGGGTCCCTAAATAAATGTTGGAAACATTCGTCGGTGCTCACATATTGGTTCCAGGAAATAATATTATGTAGATATTTTATTAACTAATGCTAAATTATAGTCAGATTAAAAATTCAGTTTTCTTATCTGTAAAAAAACAAAGAATCTACTGGTCTATGTTGTCTCATACCCCATGAAGTTAGATATTTTCCTACTCTGTACAAAACCTTTAAATTTAGTCCCAGCTATTTTGGGTGCTAAGCTAAGAAGATCTCTTGAATCCAAGAGTCTGAGGCACTATGATAATAGCACTGCGCTCTAGTCCAGGCAACAGAGCGAGACTGCGAGACTTTATCTCACAGCAAAAACAAAATAAAACAAAAAAACCTTTAAGTGCTTTCTTGTACAGCAAGTAAAATACAAATTCCTTAGTATACCTTTTAATACCATCAATAATATGCCCTATAACTCCTGTCTATAACAGGAAAGAAACTACAATCAGATTTGCCAATATGTTTTGGGAGAATATTTAAAAGGATAGGGAAATTCTTCTTTTACTAAGTGAATACTAAAAAATACTTGAATATAGATAGTCTTTTCACACTAAAGATTATTGTTGATAATATAACAGTAATGCACCTATTGGAATCAAAATTGTATACAAAAAATTCACATAGCTCTGTTAGTTATTACAGATTTAATCTGTAGACAGAAAGACTAATAATCTGTAGACAGAAAGAAACTATGCTTACTTGGTCATGCCAAATAAAATCTTCCCATGAATCTGTCTATGCACATTTAATAGCAGTTTTTACCTAATTGAAAATTGAATATAAAGCAAGAGGAAAATTTCCAAAGTACTTTTAAATTTCCCACCAACCAGTCCCACTTCTACTGGCCATGAACTAATTCCTAAATATATTGCATGCTTTCTTACACAGGTACACACTCCTACCAGCCTATCTCCCTAGAATTTTATTTTTCTTTTCCTGATTAACTGTACATAATACTTACTTAATAATTTTACTTAATAGTCACACCAATTTTTTTCTCTTTTCTAAAGTCTTCCCTGGTTTATCAGATCCAAAATAATTGCTAGCTAACCTATGTGATGTAACACTCTTTTATGCATTTTTCTAAACTTGGCTCTTTCTCATAATTTATGATTTGTATGTCTCCTCTTCTCTCTAGATTATAAATTCTAATAATCTAGCTAGCATCTTAGTGGCTCCTAAGTCCATAAAGTGCAGATAATAATGCCTATATTACTTGCGTCCTAAGAAAATCACAAGGATAAAGAGGCCATATAGATTCAACTATGTTTTATAAACCACAGAGTATTTTAAAAATGTGGGTCAGGTTATTATTAATATAATGTGAAGAATAAATTAGATGCACCAAAATTTCCCTTATGAAGTGAACTGTATCTACTTAAAAAAGTGCTGAGTGTACAAACTATAACTCCAACAGGGCCTAAGGAGAGAACTGATCAGAGAAAATGGGGAAAAGAAATTACTAGTTACTGGGGAGAAAGAGGGTGGAAGATGAGAAGAGAAGAGGTGTGTTCTGTCAGATGTAAGAAAACTGTACATTTCCTAATGTGATTCCTCCACGAGACCCCATCTCCCTGTCATTGGTCCCCATATCTCCAAGAAAATTGCTAAACAAATGAAATAATTGTGTGAGAGATGACGGAGAAAGGGGTGCAGAATCCAAAGTGATGGAATATTTTGCCTCCATCTGAAGGGCAAGGGAGCACCTGCATGGCCCTGAGGTCACTGTAAGGCTGACTTTAATAGTGGTCCTGATGGCACTAGTACCTGCCTGGAAACTAGCCCAATGCTATTCACCTAACAGACTCAGATGACGTGTTTTGTGAAATAAAGGAGAGTTACTCACTTAGAAATAAGGACAACCCATTCATGAGCAAAGTGGTTTCACTAATGTGTTAATTTTCCAATCTTCTTACCAGTGGAACTCCTCTTTACAAATGAGATCTCTGCTGATCCTCTTTTATAACAAGTTGCAAATAATGAAGAGTTCCCTTAGAGGGAACTTAAATCTTTACAGTTTGATGGGAAATAATTTGTTGTTTGTGTAACAGGACACAAATACTGAAATTCCCACTAAAGCATCACTATGAGATATTTCAGATACCAAGGCGAATGTCAGGTGCTCCCCATGTGCAAACTTTATGAGAGATAATGGAGATTCAGTTCCACAAAATCTTGATGTTTTAGAAGGATCAAAGATACAAACTGGGTCGGAAAGTACCGACACTGAGGCTGGGCACAGTGGCTCACACCTTTAGTAGTCTTACACTTTAGCAGGCCAAAGTGGGAGAACTGCTTGAGATCAGGAAATTGAGGTTGCAGTGAGCTATGATCATGCCACTGTACTCTATCCTGGGTGACAGAGGAAGAATCTTTCTCAAAAAAAAAAGAGAGAGGGAGAGAAAAGAGAAAAAGAAAGTGGAGAAACACAGGATTTGTGAGTTTTTGTTGTTTGGGGTTTTTTGTTTTGTTTCATTTTTAAGAGAGAGAACTGTTGTGTTGAACTGCCAAGTCTTTCCCTACAAAGGTGGAGGTGACACAGTGCTGGTAAGAGGGATACCTAACATCTAACCCAAACCCAGTAAGATGGAATTTCAAAACAACTTTCTATGTATCTCATGAAATTCTGATAAAGCTAAAGTACCCATCTCATGATAGCAGGATAAAGTGGTTTCATTGGAATCCCCCTATACCTTCTTGGTCTTTTGAGAAAATAGCTTGTGAGAGTGTGTTCTTGATCCAAATAGGTCCTACTCATAAGAAAAAGATTTGGGTGATAACCCTTTAAAAACCAGCTCTAAAGTTTTCAATAAAAAAAAAAAAAACAAGAGAATTGCAGTTGGGGTTAGGTGCTCAGGGGTATGTGGCAGATTGAGTAATGAAACACGCCACCTGTTTCAGGAGTTGCCACAACTGGAAGCTCTGAGGATCCCTTAAAGTACTAAGAGAGACTCAGCTGTAGCCATTGGCCAGATCTGGACAGCTTGAAGCAGCCTAGCTAAGAGTTAAGATCAGCCTCACCCCTTCAGCTCTCAGTCCCCATGTCCCCAACCAAGCAAGGGCCCTAAATGGTTGCTGTCTTATGAAGGAATCGAATGTGAAATAAAAGAAACCAACCCCGAAGGTAAACTGCAACCAACTACATATCCAAGCAAAGGAGAGGAGGACTTTAATGGAAGATTGAAGAAGACTGATTAATACCTCAGGTGGGATACACAGGATAGTTACTCCCCCCACCAAAAAGTGTTAATGGCTTGTGATTCATGATCAGAAGACTTCCAGCTACTTCAGAATGAGTAGAAAAATTATAGGATGTGTCAAATTGTCAATCTAAAGGCAAAGAAAAACAATTCACTCATAAAAGAAAATGTAAAATGAGCTAGGGTTGGTTAAAAAAAATACAATTGTGTTTTGATTACATTCTGGGAGTTCTACATTCACTATACCAGTGACATTTGTGAAAACCCCAGAACATCTCTTGGAAGTTCCCAGAAGATTAGAATCTAGACTATCAGAGTTCCAGGTTAGGCCATTCAGTGGTCATCATTGACTCCACAACCATTCACAGAGCACCTGCCTCAGGGTGCATGCTCTGTTGGAAACTTTCACCCACCTTATGTCCTTTACCCTCACCAATGTCACAGTCCAGAAATGTTAAGAGTCTGAGGCCCTTTCACATACTCAATCTCACTTAATCCCCTCAGATAATCTGTGATATAATCAGGGAAAAGTTATTCTGTAATATAATCTGTGATAATAATCTGTGATATAATCAGGGAAGACAGATAATCTGTGATATAATCAGGGAAGAGTTATTCACTCCATCAAGCTCCAGGGAAAATAAATCTAAAGGATTAGATGCCTTATCAAAGATCACAACAGCACTGGTGAACTTCAGATCCCAATTCCTCATCACAGCACCCAACTCTGTCTCCTGAGCTCTGTCTGATACACCAAGCACCCTCAACTTTCTCATTGGGAACTCACACACTTTTTGAAAATAGTCTGTGTAATGTCTGTTTGTAACTGACTGCATTTGTTTCATTTTACTGTGATAAATGTTCCTTTGAAAACATCATCTCGCATTCTCCTTTTTATAACCTATTTGAATAGCATTAGTTTGTAAGTTTTGGCCCTCATCTATAAAGTAATGTGATGAAAAGAAAAGTTTAGAGACAATTCTTTCATTTTGGTTATAAAGGGGTTTTTTTACATTAATTTCTATTCCATATTTGAATATTAATCATTTCCATTGATATCTTTAGAAAAAGTAAGCATCCCACACGATGCAAATTTTTAGATGGTAATCATGTCAATTTTAGGATCTGTCAGTCACTGTTGAGCCAGTAAACTTTTCATTACTGTATTTTTTAGCATTTTATCTGAAATGAGTAGTGTATTACTCTGTTTGGACTGCCAGAATGAAATACCAGAGTTGAGTGGATTAAGAGAGATTTATTTTCTCATGGTTCTGTAAGCTGGAGGTCCAAGACCTTGGAAGTTGTTGTTCCATCCTCACAACATGGAGAATTCTGACCAAATTGGAAATTAACAACTCTTTTCAGATCTATCAGAAGTTTTGAGGCCACAGGAAAAAGTACTGCCTCCAAAATTGGAGACAGACAGGCCGAGAGAACCACAGCTTAACAGAGCAGCCCCGGAGCAGACACCCAAAGCAGATGCTAATGTTGGCTGGAATGCTGTAAACTAAAATTTACAAATAACTAGAGGCTTGGTATGGACTATCTGAGAGTTAAAAACTCTGAAGAGACTCGGTCTTGAAGGTCCCCAATACGTCTGTGAGTTTTACTTCTAGGAACTCTATTATTTATTCAATGATTACAGCTTATAGATAAGTGAAGTGAAGGACAAAAATGCTGGTCAGGAGTGACAGGAGGAAGGAACTAGAAATACTCTGTTGTAAAATACTTGTACTCCCTGTGAGGCAGTATAGTATTATTTGAAAGTGAACTTGCATTAGTCATAAATGAATATTGCAAACTCTAGGGCAAAAACAATGAAAGGTTTAGTTACTTATTTATTTTTTGAGACAGAGTCTTACTCTGTTGTCCAGGCTAGAATGCCCTGGCTTCAGCCTAGTCCACAGCAACCTCAAACTCCTGGGTTTAAGAGATCCCCCTGTCTCAGCCTCCCAAGTAGCTAGAAGTATACGTACCCACCACAATGCCTGGCTAATGTTTCTATTTTTTAATAAAGACAGTGTTCTTACTTCTGCTTAGGCTGGTCTAGAACTCCTAAGCTCAAGTAATCCTCTCATATTGGCCTCCGGGAGTGATAGGATTACAGGCGTGAGCCACTTGGCCCGGCACAATAAAAGGTTTAAAAAGAAGTACAGTTAATATGCTAAGAAAGAAAAGAAAATGGAATCATGTAAATCAGTTAAACTCAAAGAAGGCAGAAAAAGAATAGGAAAGAAAAAAGAAACAAAGAACAAGGAGGACAAATAGAAAAATACTTACAAACATGGTAAATGTTAATTCAACTATATTAACAATCGCTTTAAATGTAAATGGTCTAAATGTACCAATTAAAAGACAGAGATTATTTAGATTGAAAGAAAACCTAAATCTATGTAGTCTAAAAGAAACCTACTTTAAATATAGTAACACAGACAGATTAAAAACAAAGGGATAAAGAAAGATGTGCCATGCTAATGCTAATCAAAAGAAAGCTGAATGATGTATATTAAGTTTAAATAAGTATGAGGAAAGGCACCTATCAGATTATATTATACACTCAGACCTTTTTAGATATCAAAATATTCAGAATCCTATTCTTAAAAAAATCGAGTCAATTTTATATTGAGTGTAACCCCACCTAATAGCATTTCTTTTCTATATTTACTAAAAGTACTCTAGACTTTAAGAGACAAGACAGATGTCTTGGGTACATCCTGAGGGTACATACTGATTTCCCAGAATATAGGATGATTCCATTTCCACACCAGTCAGAATTATGATTTCCAGAAATTTTCTAAAGCATTCTGATTTTTCTCCTATCTGGTAAGTAGCTAATACAGGATCAAGAAGGAGAAATGTGGATCAGGCTGCTACCAGGCTATAGCCAAAACGTGTCTGGGGTCTCATTCCCCAGAATCTGAATTCTTCACAGAGACTTAATCTCCTGCAACCATGAGGAGACTCAGTTAGCCACATTCAGCTGATGAGCAAGAAGGGTCAAGTTTGTTACAGAGAAATCATGTCAAGGATGAATCCAAGTTTTGTAGGGACTAAAGTTTTGACAACTTTGAATGCTCTCATTAAGGAAAAGAATACACAATTTAGAATATAAAATTAAGGTACAAAAGTAAATGAGAAATGATATTGTAAAAAAAAATCACAAAAATATAGCTCACCAGACCCAGACTAGACATGTCTTTAACTCAAAGATCCTATAGAAAGGGGTCCCTTAAAATGCCAGAGGTTCAGAGAGGACAGTAGGTCATTAGGAAAGCTGAGTATAAAATGGCTAACTGAAGTTAAGAAATATCTTACTATTGCAAAAGTAATCTTGTAAGCATATGGCCTTGTTAACTCGTGACTGGAAGCCCTCTCAGAGCCTTGGGTCAGCCCTGAAATTTCAGTTTTTGAGCTTTACAGCCTATCTATCTCTCCATCAGAATTCAGGGTAACAGTATTCTTTTGAAAACAGAATAGCGTGGGTGCAAGTTTCTGTGTGCCCAAGGGGTTGAAGGTGAGGTCAGGGACAGCTTTATTCTTGATTTACTTGCAAGGGAAAACCATTATATCCATTAAAATATGAAAGTCTACATATTTTTCTCATTTTCCTCCCTATTCACAATCCCTTCAAACTCTTCCCTGTGGAGCCTTAAAATCCTTCCGACTCCACTTCACCTTTAGCAGAGTGGAGCAGTGAGTTTTGTTTTAAAATTCAGACTGTTGATTTCCAACTGAGGGGAGAGGAAAGTAAAAAACAATGGAAATAAAAGGTCAAAGAAACCCTCAGGTGAGCTATTTGTGTATTTTTTTTTCAACTTCATGTCTAAGAATTGGCTGAAAAGTGACAATTCCAAATGGTCAAGTGGGAGGGATGAAAAAAATCACAATTCTGTGACAGGACTCAGGCTCCACACCTGCTGGGCAATGATTTACAGAACGGAAGGAGGGAGAAATTAGAAAGGCTGGCCCTGAGAAAGGAGACTGTGGAAGCCACAGGAAACAGCAGAGACAGGCCCAGTGAAGTGGGAGGATCTGCAGGGACAGTTAAGGTCATGAAGCCACATGTGGTCTCAGGGCAGCTCCTGGATGAACTGCAGGGAAGAGGAGGCCGGAAAAAAGGCGAAGGTGGAAGCCTCTATGGTGTGAGCCAACAGGGGCAAGAGCAAGCAAAACCTATGCCCCAACTTTCATCTGAAAATGAGTCTTCAAGAAACAACAAAGCAAGAAAACAATTTCCTCTCAAGAATGACTGTTTCAACTATAATCACAAGAATAGAAAAGTGAGCATCCAATGTACTTAATACTAATATGAAACTAGTAGATGAACAACTGCACACCCACACAAGAGAAAAACTGAATTAAACTCACGGGAGAGAGGGAGGGGAGGCAGAAGAGGACAAGGGGGAGGGGAGAGGGGAAGAGGGAGGGGACTTGGTGAGCTTCACCTGATGGGCACAATGTAGGGGTATATGACACACTTTCTGGGTGAAGAGCTCAACTACAACTTGGGCTTTATCTAAGAAATGCAGACAATGTAACCTAATCTTTAGTACCTTCATATTAATCCGAATTCTAAAAAATAAAAAAAAAAAACAAGAATAACTATATTAACATCCTGACATAAGAACAGTGGTCCCTCAATTCCATGGAGGGATTCATGCCAGGACCTCCCACCCCAAGGATATAAAAATCCAAGGAGGCTCAAGTCCTCAATATAATACACCAATATGTTTGCATATAACCTGTGTACATCCTCACCTATACTTTAAATCATATGTAGATTATTTATAATATCAAATACAGTGTAAATGCTAGTAAAGAGTTGCACTGTATTTTTAATTTGTATTATTTTTATAGTTTTGTTCTTATTTTTTACCATTCCTCCTCCACTGCAACCCAAATATTTTGCATCCACGATTGGTTACACCTGTGATACAGAACCCATGGATAAAGAAGGCCGACTTTACCCAAAATCAAATCAAAAGATGTCCATCCTTTCACTATCATAGTGTTCTAAGGTTTAGTAAATAAATTCACTTTCCTCAACCTCTGTTTTAAAAAATGCTCACAGCCTTAAGGAGCTCTGAACTTATAATCTATAATATACAGAATTTATCAGGAAAAGATATTTTAACAGTTAAAAAAGCAAGAAAAAAGGCAAGTTATAAATGTGGTGGTAATAATTTTTTTTCTCCCCTAGCTTTGTTAGAAATTTGGAGATTCATATTCAAAATGGAGAATTGTTTCATTGGATAAAGGCTCTATCAAGAGAGATGAAATTTCTTAAAGAGCCTGATTTCAGCACATTTAAAACCTGCTGGGGAGGTAAATTCAGATTTTCCAATCACCCAATGCTATGCTGACCCAGATTCCTACTGGAGTAAGCACCTAAGTGTCACCAGGCATTTTGAATGCTGATTGAATGGGGATTCTATTTTAATTTTTTTAAGCTGCCATTTCTTTAAAAAATAAAAATAAAAAAGCCCCAGGGCATGCAAAGAGTAAAATATACCATCATTAAAATATTTAAATTCACCAGCAGCAGTGATTAATAAAACATTACAATGAAACGGTTTATGAAAAGTGGTCTCAACTTGTCTATTCTAAAATAGCACACTCATCCCAACTAGCTCATTTTTTCTCAAAAATTTTTCTCATTCTTTGTCCTCCACAAGTGTGATATAACTCAACAAAAACATATTGAGCACCTTTGCTACAAAAGGCACTCTAAAGTTACAGAAAGATGATTATACACAGTGCTCACTTTAATAGATTTTTAATTAATGATGGAGATTTGTATTATTTATTTGTCTCCAAATTCTACAAGGTAGGATCATAAACTGAGAAAGTGGACTGAACAAAACAGAGCCTTCAGGAAGATTTTGCTTGGTCCACCTGATTTTCCAAAAAGCATTTAAAGTCTTTGCTATTATTTTAAGCCGACAGATTACACACACACACACACACACACATACACACACACACATTTGTGGTCAATACACAGAACTGAGTAGTGGCCATCTATTAGATAAGGATTTCAGAACTCACTGTGGCCTTAATTAATAGCTCTTATTTTTGCATACTCAACAACCTTCCTTATTTAAGGTACTAGGCTGGCTCATGACATATTTGAGTTTGCAAAACCTGTGCTATAAAGAAAAAACAAAATGTGACGGGAATACACAGAGTGGACAGGCAGGCAGGTGGTGAACAGAAGGTAATGGGGCCATCTCACAAAAGAGACAGCATATGAATGAGACACTGACAGATGGGCAAGATCGGACAGGTGGAAATGGAGAAAAAGGACACTAGTAAAGGAGAGAAGCACATTGGCCAAATGACAAAGGTAGGAAAGGGCAGACCATATAGCATATGTCTACAGTCTGCTATGGCTTCATGACCCACATATATACATACGATGGAAAATAAAAAGGCTGAAACGGTAGGCAGCACCCAGAGGGAAAGATGCAATACCTTAACCACAATTTGGTAGACTAAGTTCTCAAGTATAAAGAAACTATGAAAGCAGAGCTGTGGTTTAAGATAACTTTACTATTAAATTCTAATAACCTATAAAGATCTCTTAAGTTACTGTGACAACTATCCCCAAACTACAAACTTATTGTCTTTAATTGTATTCTGGGTCCGTCCTGGAATATGAACTCATCAATAATGTCATCGCTTTCAACTAACAGTGTAGATGACAGAAACGCTTTCCTTCAGGGTACGGATGGAATATGGGTGTAGTGGGAAGGATACAGAAGTTTCTTATTAAAGCCCCCGCTAACTATATGCTTTGGGGCATTTCCTGTAAAATGTTGATGATAGTAACCTTCATCCTAAGGTCATTGTTACAATTAAATGAAACAAATAGTATAGCATTTGAAAGCACTTTGCAAACAATACAATGTAATGCAAATAAAAGTTGTAATATTATTATTATAAACACATGGATTGGTCAGATTCCAGCTCCTCTCTAGGGCAGTTCTTTACCTTCTGTGTTCCCCAAGGAAACTGTCTCTCTTTTACCCCTTAAATCCAAGCCTCGTTCCTTTGATTTTATTCATGTGCACTCTGAAGGGTCATACTGACCTGGTTCACTTGATGACATCCCAGTTTTCAGACTACAGGTCTCAGCCGGTTTCTAGTAACCTAAATCCACTGTCATTCCTCCCTATGGAGGACTTCAAATACTTTTTAAAAAATCAGGTGGACTAAACGTATAGACTCAAAGTCATTCTTTAAAAGCCTATTATGATTCAAAATGCAAGGTTCTTCTTTTATTGGTGTAAAAGAAGTGGCTTTATCAACATAATTCTTATTGTTGTTAATAAGATCTAACTTATTATTATATTGTTATTCTCTAACTTATATTCAAATACCCAAAATAAAGTGCTGGATAAAAATTAAATAGATACGTATAGAAACACTGGGGGCATGAAATACCGAGGATACTCCATGCCAATATTTTGGGAAGATAGCCAGAAAGAAGAGAAGTAAGGTGAGGATCAGAACACCAGAGCTGCACTTCCTGAAAGCAGTTGCTGACACCACAAGCTTTGTGTTAAAGCAAACAGCACTGACCACCTGGGGCAAAAGACTTAGAGCTCAGGGGGGCTCTGGGGAGGCCCTCCTCATACACAGCGAGGGATCGAGGGAATCCTTTATCAAGGTAAAGGGGACTTACATTTAAATAGTTCCTCTTCTTTCTGCAACCAACAGAAATTTAGAGAGGGCTGCTTTGGTGACAGAACTGAAAGGGAAAGAAAAAGTGAAAGGCAGAAGAAAAAGATGCTATTCCTGGTGGCTGCCCACTGGCCCTCAAGAGGCAAGAAATGATCCTGGGCATCATATAATAGGCTGGGAGGCTCCCCAACCCCTAGCCTGGTCCTCACCAGTTCATTCTGGAGATGCTGACTGATGCATGGCAGAAACAAACATAAAGCCTCTCTCTGGCCAAAAACTAATTTTTCAAGAGTAATAGTCAGAAAGCAGTTATGTATTATCATTCGCACAAGAAAAGAAGTCTGCGCACACACGAGCAAAACCACAGACAGAACAAAAAGACCTCCCATGACTTCATGTATTTGAACTATCGATCAAATAAGGGATGACAGGCATGTACACAAATGAAATTCAAGACAGAACAACATTCACAATGAGAGGAGTGTGGGAGGTCAGCGAGGAAGGGTGGATATTGCCTTCTGGGCAATGAGGCCTCACATCACAGTCACAGCACCATCATCTGCATTGTTTCAGGAGAGGCAAGAAGCCACAGGGCTACTGGAAGACAGCACTGAGCCAGGTGGAGCCAGGGACAAGTGTCTACCTTGTCGCTGCTAGAGTCCTTCCTGAGCCTCAGTTTCCTCATCTTTAAAAAGGAAAATAAATATTTCAAGGGGAAATGTGAAAATTAAATGATGTTTAAATTATGTTAAAAACCTGACATATTGCCAATGTTTAAGAACATCAGCACCTTCTATTACAGTGGTTCTCAACCTTCCTAATGTCACAGCCCTTTAATACAGTTCCTGTGGATTGTGACCCACAGACTATTAGAATTGTTCAGGCAAGAGTAAAATCACGGTATCTTCCCTAGCCATAAAATAAACCTTTCTTCCCTAGCCATAAAATCCCATCCAACTCCTGTAACCTAAAAAAGGACAAACTCAAGCCCACAGTCAAGCTGTACAAGAACCACAGGAGAACACATTTAAGGTCATAAATTTAAATCTCAGAAATTCTCAACAAACCTATTTTTTGCAAGATGGCTTTAGAGTCAAAGAAAGTGCCTATAAGAAGAACAATCAGAAGGTAATTCCAAAAGCCTAAAGTCTCTTGCTATTTCAAGTGGCCAAGAAACTTCCTGAGTGGGGAGGGAAGAGTAACCCAAACTGGACATCCCAGAGGCCCTCGTGACTTTGGGGGCTACGTCCTCTCTCCCAACAGTAGCAGCCAAGTCCTCTCTCCCAACAGTAGCAGCCAATCAAGTGGGCGCAGAGCCCATGAGATTACAGGGCTCCCTCCACCTGCAACCAATCTGCATGGGGAGAAGGAGTGAGCTGCAGTCAAGATAATGCAGACTGAGCCATTTCTGGCTGTTGCCCTTATAAATATGCTTCAGTTGTCCAGAATAATTGCTTCCAAAAAAGGCCAAACATACAATTCTGACAGGTATGTCCTTATGAGTTTGCGCTGCTTGTAAACCTGTCAGAAGAGATGCCTCCTTCTATTTCCATCTTTCAACCAACCTAACATGTCAGGTTATTTCTCAGGAAATCATTTCACATGTTTCATTCACAGCCAAGTTTGAAAGCTGAGATAAGCCCCCAGTGACCGATGGTATTAATTAGGCTGGCTTCAGGGTTTCCTCTCAGAATGCAGGAGTCAGAGTCTCCTTATATCTCTCTCTCACCCTTCTAGCTTACTAGCTACTCCTTCTAGCATATTCCTGTCTTGGTAAAAGCTGCTACTATTTTGCTGATAGTACTGGAACCTGGGAGTCATCGTCTAATATCCCGTGTTCTAAAACACCCACAAATTAACTGAACCCCACAACACTACATTCTACAGATCTCTAATCTGTAACTTTATTTCCATTTGCATGGGCACTGCCCATTCAGACTCTCAGCACTAATCACTGGCTCAAAATAAAAGTCTCCTCCCAAGGTTACTACCCTTCAGTTTCATCCCATTTTAGAACCACCTTCCCCTCAACAAATTGAGTATTAGAGGATACGGATTTGATCAAGTCACTGCCTTATTTAAAAATCATTCACTGAATTACCATTATATTCGAGAAGAAATGCAAGTACTTCAGCATTTTACCCAAGACCTTACCCCATTATCATCTGTCCTTGCACCACCTCTGCCCAAACAAGTTTTACAAGGTCAAAGGGTCAAGGTCAGGGACACTGCATCCTATAGGGCAGTTCCCCATAGCAAAGGGAAAATAAAGAAAAAGGGATATCCTAAAAAAGTGCTACATATATCATTGCTAAATATCACTATGGTCACCAGATGGCCAAGGGTAGTATTTTGAAGATGACTGTAGTGACATTCAGCAAGAAGTTATGTAGCATTTTTTCTAGGATGAGTCACAAACTTCATTGTCAGATCCCATACAACAGTTCTGATGGTCATTCCAGAAAAAGAGTTTCAAAATTGCTTTGAAAGGTGGACTAGGCATCAACATCAGTGCATAGCTTCCCAAACTTCAAAAGTGACCACACTGATATTCAGCAATGAGGTACACAACACTGTTTCTAGGATGAGTTCATGAACTTAATTGTCCAGCCTCATACATGTGCTCAGGCTGCATAAAACACTTGCTAATCAATCATGACACCAGGATCTGATGCCCTCCAAGTCTGGGTGATTCCTCTTCTTGGAAAGCTTTTCTATGTAGCCTATGTGTACTTACTCATCTGGTTAACATATACCCATCCCCATGACTCAAGTGAACATCCAATAGTTGGAATCCACTTGGCCATTTTCCTTCCGCACTCAGGTAGAATTACTTTGAAAGGTAGATGAGCTCTGGAGGGCCTACACTTTTAATTAGGCACCATGTCTTGTTGTACTATAATCTAGGGTTTCTCGACCTCAGAACCATTGATATTTGGGCTGAATAGTTCTCTGCTATGGGGAACTGCCCTGTGGGACACAGAATCCCTGGTCTTGACCCCATAGATGCCAGCAGCACCGTTCCCCAGTTGTGACAAACAAAAATGTCCCCAGACATCGCCAAATGTCTTCTAGGGAGCAAAATCATCCCACATTAAGAACCACTGCCATTGGCTATAGACATTATGACATGACGGAATGGTTGGAACTGTAGCTTATATGACCACATAAAGCATTTCCGTGATGGCAGCAACTATCTTTTTCACATCAGTGTAGCTCCAGTGCCTAAAAGTGTCCCATCACTTTATAGATACTTGACACATATTTCTTGAATGAACAAAAATAAATGAATAAGCAGATGTTGAGGAATCATCGTATGTAACTGTTCTATATTCTCAGACACACCTCCAGGAAATCCCAGTATATAAAGCATGTCATTGTGGGCAAGAAAAGTCTACAACTGAGAGTTCTGAGCTCTTAGAATTATAGATAAAATCAAAGGGAATTTTAGAGGTGAACCAGTTCCACTACCAATGTCTTTGATTTGAGAAAACAGAGGCGCAAAACAGATGAAGTGGCTTTGCACATGCTACACAGCACATATGCAGTAGAGACTCATCCTGAATCTCTCACTGGCCTCAACAAAGCTACTTGTTTTTCTGTACAGATAAACAGGAGAACTGTCATTCATATAAACTTCACCTTGCCAGCTATATACAAACAATCTCTTAACAGGTCTCTTTAATCTATCCTGACAGTGTAGCTGAGACTTCTGTCTGTGATCATTTTGAGATGTTTTACCTTGGGTAAAACTCTAGCTGACACATTGGAGCCCAATCACTTTGCTTCGGTAACTATACAAGCTATTTATGGTATCCCCATTTCAAACCATCTTGTTCTGAGATCTTTGCCCCGACAGCACATTTTGGTTTAAACACAACACTCCAGGATACTGAAGATGAGAGGCAGGCTCTGAATATGACACTTCTCAAGACATTAATGCTCAGCCTGAGGAAAATAAACCAATCTAAACAAAGCCATAAAATGCCCATTAGACTGGAGATTTCCACCCCCACATCCATAACAATGATATTCTGCCTTGAGCAGCACACTCATCATTACACACGGTGAGAACAGTTCAGTTTCTGCCCTTCTAGCCACCCTCTCCACTGCAATCCAAAGCCAAGTTGTAACAGTGATATATTTTTAAACTTCAAATGGACAGGTAGCACCATTAGGCATTTTCAAGGCCATACAATTCATATTCTGATAGCCGAAGGGATGAGGTAACTTTAGCATTCACAAAGTGCTGAGAATAGAGCTGCTTACCCGAGAGACTGGTCCACTGAACAGTGACCTCTTTTATTTCATCTCCTCTGGTAGAAAAGCTTTGTTGACAGTACAAAAAAAAAAAAAAGATGGAGAAAGTCTTTCATTTTTGCTTATACAAACTCCCTGAAATGGGAGGAGATGGGCGTTCATTAACTAAGGGGCTTGAGTGAATTGGGACAATATATTTCTTCCTCTTCATTCCTGGGAGAGAAATAAAACCACCAAAAATTTAGGAGATGTTTATAGAAACCCAAGAGCTCTTTGAAAGAAGATAACATAAGAAATTGTGGAGCTAAAGGAGCCCTCCATGGTTTGGTGGTGCGGATTAAGATGAAAGCAGGTGATGCGAACTTTTCAAATCACTTCGGTTTTATTCAAGTTCTAAAACAGGTTTCATGGTGCTACTGAGGCAAAACTGAAGGCACTTGTAGTGAGAATAAGATGGAGTCCTTCAGGCTAGGGCTGAGACCACACACCTGGTCTTGTCGGTTTCGGTCCAACGCAACCTTCACCTCATGTCTCCCATTCTTGCTGTTTTGTAAATTCAGCTCTAATCTAAAAGTGTGTGTCTTGAGTAGTTTAGGGACATTAATTTACGAAGATTAACTTTTTGAATTGAAATGTTTTGGGTCACAGGTTATGTTGATTATTGTTGTTTAAGATAAGGGTTAACATGGATTTTACTTTGAACATTTCATATATAAACTATGATTTTTGAAAATAGAAGAACAGAATAGTTTTGGAGAGGTTATTCTCACTGTTCTCCAGAATCACTGCCCTTCTGACAAATGAAGTTTGGTGGACCTATCCCCGTGTCTGCATATTGGCTGACAGTCACAGGCGGTCAGACCCTCTTCATCCAGTAACAAGGCCACCCCTGCCAGAACTCCAGAAATGTCTGAAAGAATCAGCCTATTGCCATTGCAGTCATTTTACCAGTAAAGGGTAAATTCAACCTTGGCAACATCCATGGCGTGACATTGGTATTAATGAAACACTTTTCATTCTTCTAACATTAACCCTTAGGGTTCTAAAGCTGGGTCTACCTGAAAGAGCCATACCCATGTTGAATTAGTAGATAAATGCATCTTTATAATGGACATGGAAAATCCTTGGAACCAACAGTTTTTAAAGCTGCTCATACCGAGGCAGGGTTGATAATGTAGACACACAGTTCTGTTAGAAGTTCGTTTTCCTCCTTTGTATTTGTCATACTTTTATCATTATATTTTTAGCTCTTATTTGGTTTTTTGATGGACTTCCTTTGTGTTCCAGTTATTTTTTGCTAAAACGAGGACAAATTGAGATATGTGCTTGTTATATAATAGCTTATATACAATCCTTCAGTAAGGTGTCTGATTAGGTGTCAGGTCTTAGGTAATCACAAAACTCAGCTAATGACATTTTGTTATGGCTGTTAAAAAAGAAGTTACTAACCTCATTCTAGGGCTTGCGATGTGAAGAGCAGTAACTATTTGTTTTCATGCTTAGAAGACTATTATTTATTGTTTATGTGCTAACATTGTATATATAGTCATAACTATCATTTCCCTCTCATCTTTAGCAAAATGATTTTCTTTTTCCCAAAGTGATCCTGAGCATTCTTTTGTTATTTATGGTATTAACATGTTGGATCTTTGACACCTTAATAGTTTATTTGTTTCGAAGGGAATGAACTCCCTCTTCCTTCAGAAATTTCCCTCATAGGACATGTCCATCTTGGCTTTAATGTACAATTTAAAATCTAAGCTACAGATGAAGGCAGAGTGAGAGAGGTTTTGAGATGGAGCCACATCAGCAGTTACTAAGTGTCTCCTTCTCAGCTTTGCTTCCTCTTTCAGCCCTCTTCCCTCCAGCCCCACATATCCCCGCACGTCTGCTGTCATCTCTATGCTGATAAATACCAAATGAGTCTCTCAAGCCTAGACTCTTGCTTTTATGTACAAGCTTCTTTATCTCACTTGGACAACCCGCAGGGACTTCAAACTTACAATACGTAGACCTCAGCTCATCTCCCGTTGGCTTCCGAGCTTCCTCACATTGTAGCTCAGAGAATAAGCATCAACACAGGGAGTCATCCAAAGCAGAAGACTGGGAGTCACCTTTGACTCATTCTTCTCTTTTCCCTGACACCTGGCCAATCACAGTATTATCAATTCTCCCTCTTTGATATTTCTCATATCTATCCTATTTCTACTACCATTATTTAACGTCAAAACCACTGTCATCTTTTGTACTATGAGCTAACTGGCTTCCCTGCTCCACCCTGACCACCTCCAATTCAGACTTCACATTATATCCAGGGCAACCTCCCTAAAAACCCAATCTAATCTATCCTGTTCTGCCTCCAACTTTTCTATTACTCCCTTTGCCATCTGGTTAAAGTTTCTTTTTTTTATTTTTTTTATTTTTTATTGAGTCATAGCTGTGTACAATAATTCAGTCATGGGGTACAGTGTGCGGGCTTCACATACAATCGGAGATATTTTTATCAGCCTGATTGATATAGCATTCATGATATTTTCTCATTTACTATGTGAAAACATTTTTGATCCGTATTTAGAAGTTTTCTCCTGACCCTTCAAATATGCAC
>CAUYRH010062007.1:0-18709 GCA_963574655.1 Perodicticus potto
TGGGACTACAGGCACCCGCCACAATGCCCGGCCATTTTTTGGTTGCAGCCGTCATTGTTGTTTGGCGGGCCCAGGCTGGATTCAAACCCACCAGCTCAGGTGTACATGGCTGGCGCCTTAGTCCGTTGAGCCACAGGCGCCAAGCCTAGTTTTGGTTTCAAAGAAACCATACTCAGTACATTTTTTCTTCTTTATTTTCATCATTTAGAGATGGGTCATCATTTATTTCATGTGTCAATTTCAATTTTTTCTCATTTATATTTACTTTATTGGGAAAGTCTTTTGCCTACAATAACACTCATACTTGTGTAAGTTAAGTACGTAAGAGAAGCTTCTTATAAGAGAAGCTTTGCAGGATCTCAATATCAATGTTCACTTAAATTCATGCAGAAGCTGATTTATCTAGAATATCACCGTGTATTTTCATGTAATTAAACTGTTGACCTAAATCTCACATGAAAATGATTCACAGTTATTATTTTAGATAATAAACAATATTATACCAACAAACACCAACATGTCAGAACTTTAAAATAGCATGAATAACCAATCAGGTACATTGCAGGAGTATATTGCACACTCCTGGGTGAAGGGTATAACTGCAACCTGGTGGACTTTAAAAATATAAAAGCAAACTATGGGGTGGCACCTGTGGCTCAGTGGGTAGGGTGTCGGCCCCATATCCTGAGGGTGGCAGGTTCAAACCCAGCCCCAGCCAAACTGCAATAAAAAATAGCCAGGCATTGTGGCGGGCGCCTATAGTCCCAGCTACTCAGGAGGCTGAGGCAAGAGAATCTCCTAAGCCCAGGAGTCGGAGGTTGCTGTGAGCTGTGACACCAGGGCACTTTGAGGGCAACAAAGTGAAACTCTTGTCTCTAAAAAAAAAAAGCAAACTATGTAACCTAATCATATGTACCCCCATACTAATCTGAAATTTAAAAAAGATAATAAAATAGCATGAGCATTGAATGTGATAGCAAAATGACTATTGTTCCTATTATATAGACAAAGAATTGAGAGATTACACAATTTACTGGAGTCGCACACCAGTAGTAAGTGGTGGTTAGGTTAGCTAGGATTTGAAAACAGGCAGTTTGAAATGCAAACCCACAGGCTTCACCATTACAACAAACAAAGGCTTCTCAGAGAAAGTGAGATCTGACTGGGGCCCTGGAGAGACACCCCAAGGGCTCAAGGGAACTGGTAAAAGCTGGGAAATCCACTCTGGGAAAGGGATTAGGGCAGCGGTTCTAAACCTGTGGGTTGCGACCCACAGAAACTGTATTAATGGGCCACATCATTAGGAAGGTTGAGAACCACTGGATTAGGGAATAAACGAGGATCTAAATTTTGGGAAAGGTTGGGCATCTAATTTTGGCATGGGTTCAGTCATATTTATGGAGCTTTCTAGGGCTGGCCTCAATTCTGTACATACCAGGTGGGAGGTCGTTGTATGCTTGAGACCAACAGAAGAGGAAAGGTCCTGTGGATTGGGGATCTAGTAATGTGGCCCACGAGATTAGCCCAGGGTGCTCACTGTGGGTAAGTTGGGCATTAAACAAGGAGGGGATGACCTGTGGATGGTCCCAGTGTTGGGGCTTGCTATTAATCTTTTCTTTTATCCCTTCATTGATAGTAAATAATCTCCCCTCCCATCTCTTATGAGATGACAGATGTAAACCCCTCAACATGGTTACCTCCCAGATCTCAGCAAAATTGAGGTGATTTTGGACTGGAAGGCTTGGAGATTAAAAAAGAAATTAAGAAGGCTGGGCACAGTAGCTTATACCTATAATCTTAGCACTCTGGGAGGCTGAAACTGGTGAATTGCTTGCACTCAGGAGTTCAGACCAGCCTGAGCAAGAGCGAGACCCCATCTCTAAAACTAGCTGGGTATTGTGGCAGGCACCTGTAGTCCCAGCTAATCAGGAGGCAAGAGGATTGCATGAACCCAAGAGTTTGAGGTTGCTGTGAGCTATGATGCCACTGCCCTCTACCAAGGGCAACAAAGAGAGACTCTGTCTCCAAAAAAGAAAAAAAAAAATGATGAAAGGCAATTCAAGCATAAATATTGAGGTTTTCATTTAGTCAAATTTAAGAGTAATGGGAATGTCAGAATGTGAAGGACAGGCCCAACTTTAAACCCTGCAAGGAGAGAAGAAACCACTTGATGTGTTTTTCTCTGAGTCATGCACTGAGGTCAAAGCTGCATCACCGTGGGCAAGTTATTTCTTCCGCTGGGTGGTTCCACAGCTGTAAAGTAGGTTTGTTAATTACATATGTAAAATAATGGGGCCAGTTATTAGTAGGTGCCCAATACGTATTATTGTGTCAGGAATTTTTATTTTTGAGACAGGGTCCTACTGTCACCCACACCAGAGTGCAGTGGAGTCATCACAACTACTGTAACTTAGGAAATCCTAGGTTCAAGGAATCCTTCTGTCTCAGCCTCCCAAATAGCTGGGACAACAGGCATGTGCCACCATGCCCCAGCCACTCATTTAATCTTTAATATAATTTACTCATTTAGTCATTATAGATGAGGACATTGAAATGTTAAATAAGTTAAGGGTCAGGGTGGTGCCTGTGGCTCAAGGAGTAGGACGCCAGTCCCATATACCAGAGGTGGCAGGTTCAAACTGCAAAAAAAAAAGTTAAAGCCCAGGGATGGTAGATAGCTCATGCCTACAATCCCAGCTACCTGGAGGATCACTTGAGGCCAGGAGTTCAAGACCAGCCAGCATGGGCCACACAGTTGAGACCCTCTAAAAAATAAGAAAAGGCTGGACACAGTGGCTCATTTCTGTAATCCTAGCACTCTGGGAAGCCAAAGCGAATGAAATGCCTGAGCTCAGAAGTTCAAAACCAGCTCAAGCAACAGCAAGGCCCCATATCTGAAAATATAGTCAGGCATTATGGCAGGTGCCTATAGTTCCAGCCACTGGGGAGGTTGAGGCAAGAGGATCACTTGAACCCAGGTACTTGAGGTTGCTATGAGCTATGGCAACAGAGCACTCTAACAAGTGTGACAAAGTGAGACTCTGTCTAAATAAATAAAAAAATAAATAAATAAAATAAGAAAAATAAGCCAAGCATGGTGGTGCCTGCCTCTAGCCCCAGCTGCTTATGAGACTAAAGCAGGAGGATGACTTGATTAGGGGAGTCTGAAGTGAGCCTGGATTGTGCCAACTGCACTTCAAATCTAACCTGAGCTATAAAGTAAGCCCCTCTCTTTATTTTTTTTGCATTTTTTTTTTTTTTTGGCCAGGGCTGGGCTTGAACCCGCGACCCCCAGCATATGGGGCCAGCGCTCTACTCCTTTGAGCCACAGGCGCCTCCCTCCTCTCTTTATTTTTATTTTCTTATTTTTTTTGAGACAGAGTTTCAAGCTGTTGCCTTGAGTTGAGTGCTGTGGCATCATATCTCACACCAACCTCCAACTCTTGGGTTCAAGCAATCCTCTTGCCTCAGTTTTTCTATTTTTAGTGTAGTAACTGACCGAGCAAGACCCCTAAAGGCCCCTAACTGTTTCAGCCTGAGTCCCCATCTGTCTCAAACCCCCCTTTTTGGTTTAATTGTGAGAACAGGTTTCTGACAAAAAAGTTCTCTGAGTTCCCTGACTCCCTAGCAATGTCTAAACACAATGATGAGAAACTTACCTCAACCTCCCTAGCCAGCTAAACAAGGGTAAAAACTCACTCAAGCAGAGATTCCCAGGAAACTGAGTTTCCCAGGTATTGGGCTTTCCAAGTTGTCCCCATGGTTACTGAGTTACCCCCGTGAGCCGCCACGCAGCTACCCCCTGAGCCAACTACCTGACTGTGACTCAGCCTTCTAACTTGCCATGTTTTGCTTTGTACATGCTTGCGTTGCCACATCAGCACAAAAAGGGTATAAAAGGCTGCCTGCATTTCTCTTAGGGGCCCTTTGCCTTGTGGGGACAGCGGTCCGTCTGTGCAAATGTAACCACCTGATTTGGCCGTTTGCCCTTTGGGCAATGGTCTGTCTGTACAGATGTAATAAATGGACACCTGATTTGGGCCATCTGCCTTTTTGCAGTGGCCCCCTGCACAGGAGTAAATAAAATCACCTCTGATTTGTACCCAAAGTGGGGGTCCATATTTTTCTTAGGGGTGGCAATATTTATAACAAATTGAAAGTGGTTTGTTCTGAGCTGAATATGTGTGATCTTGGCCTGGAGAGACAGGACCAAGAAGGCTTGAGCAACTGGTCTCACCATAACTGGGTTACAGTTTTGTTTTACACGTGGGCAAGAGGAATCACATGTAAAGTCACAATTACATACATTGTTTTATTCCAGGGCAAGAGGAATCACATATAAAGTCATAATTACATACATTGTTTTATTCCAGGGCAAGAGGAATCACATGTAAAGTCATAATTTACATACATTGGTTTGGCCCCAAAAGGCAGGACATCTCCAAGTGAGGAATTACAGGTTATAAATGTGTTTTAAGATTCTTTGGGTTGTAATTGCTTAAGGAAATGAAGCTTTTTAAAAAGACCTAGAGTGTTTTGAGTTAAGGTACGGAAATCTGTTAATCAGAGATAAGCACCTGGACGTAGGCCAGACATAGCTCAGGCCCAAGTGTCCTGCTAAGTGAATGGCTAACTGGAGGTGTGGCTCCAGGGAGTGGGGCAGGAGGCGGCTTGTCTGACTTCCCTTCTCATGGGCAACAACTCAGCTTCAGGCTATGTCTGGGGTTCTGTTGGCAAAGAAGGGGTCCAGTCAGTCAGCTAGGTGGGGGTGGGGCTTGACATTTGATTTTAGTTCACAAAAACACTTAGAATTTCCTAAGATGCACCAATGTACACAATTATGGTTTAATAAAAATTAAAAAAAAAAAGAATTTCCTAAGATGAATGAATGTGTGGTGAAACTGGATGACCTCCACACATTTGAGGTTCAATAAGTGATATTTATAAAAAAATGTAAAGATAAATCAGTCCTGCACACCTCTGCACAACTCCAATATAATTTACCCAGGAAGACGTGCCCCCTTCCTCCCTTCTCCCTCCCTCCCCCTTCCCCTCCCCTCCCCCTTCCCACTCCCCTCCTCCACTCCACTCTTCCCTTCTGGGCAGGAAATCCTCAGTCAGTTTGAACCACAGAGTAACTGAGATCTGGCCAGTTCTTGTCAACCCAGAGTTGTACAGAAAGCACATTTGGTTTCAGTGCTTAGAGAAAATCTTTTAAATTCATAGATTAAAATACTTTAAGAAACTGACCTGAAATTTTACCATCCCTACAATCTTCTATCCCAATTGCTTTTATAACTGATTCCCAGACGATAGCTCATTTCCCTTATACTTGGAAGAAGGAATTGGAAAATGTCAGTTCAAAGTGTTCTGTGTAAGGCAGAGATAATCTATGTCTTAGTTTTAGTGGATAAGGGTCCTCTAAAGTCTCCAGATATTTTCTTTTAAATTAGCTAATAGATAAGCTCTATTCTGGGTTTTAGAAAACTTCCTTGTTTCCTGAACGACTCTGTTACTTTTAAGACGATTTGAGGAACAAAGAAATAAAATAAATCTCTCTCCTCCTTCCCAGGAAAATCCACAGTGACCGTGTAAAATTCATCAAAAGGCTTTCAAGTTGTTTTAAAACCTAAAATCCTTTAATCCTTGTTTCTACTTCTATCAGTCATTCAAATCACATTTTTGTATAAGTAAGCTAACTGCTTTTAACAGAACAACTGATTTTAAATGTCTTTTAAGCATTTTTGTACAGTTTGTCACATCTGTACTGCATTTCTCACTCCAGCATTCAGAGGAAGTGACAGCAGTGACATCAGTTGACAGTAGAGTGTCCCAGTAGTGATGGTGTTGGATGGCTTTGCACAAATATTTTAAGTCTTACTTTTAAAAGGCAAATAGTTCAATGACTAAGTCACACAAAGAGAGAACTTCAACTTGACCTTGTTGACTCACATCTCTATCCTAGCACTTTGGGAGGCTGAGGCGAGGGGATCCCTTGAGCCAAGGAATTTGTTTAGGGTATGGTGAGCTGTGATCTCACTGCTACATTCTAGCCTGAGTAATGGAGTGAGACCCCGTCTCTTAAAAAATATGATGAAGAGAAGAGAATTTAGTAAGGTCTGGCATATTATAGATGCCTAATCAATATTTTTTGGACAAGTGTAAACTAGCAGAAAATTGTCTTATATGAATTGCTAATAGATTGGTGAAATTTTAGTGACTTGAGAAATTTGCAAATACTCCATCACACACCCAGCTGATGATGTATCTTTTGTGACAAGATGCAGGTGCTGATTCAGACAGGTCCTGCCCACCTCTCTCCTGGGACCAACACACTCAAACACTATCGTTACTGCAGAAGACGTTTCACACAGTTTCCTGAAAAGAATTAAGAACTTTTGAGTAACCTACTGAGTGAAACAGAAATTTGAATAGCATAAATATGGAAAGAAAGAAAAGTGGACCCAAGAAATAGTCTCAGCACAATTTGTTGTCAGGCATTTGTAGCAGACAGAAAAAGAAAAAGACAATGAATAATGCTAAAAACTTCTGTATCTTTTCTCCGAGAAAGCCTTTGAGCTTATGTGTTAGTTAAAAGAAAAAGTGACAGAAGAAAGGACACTATTTCAATCACGGTCATGAGGAAATGCCATCAAGTCGGCACTCTGGAAGAACTGGGAGGAAGCCTGTTCCCTTCTCCTCCTTCCTGCCCGGTGGAGCCTCTCTCTGTGTCACCGACTCCACATCTCCACTCTCAGAGGGACGGAAACGTTCAACTGAAGCCCTGAGTACCTCTTAGACTTTGATTTTCTCTGTTGGGACAGTTGGAAAATCATTTGAAGTTGTTTTACTGCTAAGTTATAATTTATAAGAAATAAAACAAATGTGCCAGAGAAAAGTAAGCATAAGTGCTGTCAGCAGAAATTAAGGCTGGGAGGCAGAAATCATTTATAAAGCTTTCTTGAAAGCCACATATGAGGATCACCCAGAAAGACAGACCAGCAATCCCGGGCGTGTTCTGGATTCTGTTAGCAGGTGCAAAGGTTTCAAGGAAAGTTAAAAGAAAGGAGGGAACTATTCCTTACAGGCTGGGCCTCTTCTTGGTTGGAGGGCACGTTACTGAAGTTACGACCCTTATGCACCTGTTACAACATGGAGGCCACACATCTGGGTGCTTCAGCCAATCTTCAAAACAATCAGCGCCCTCTTCGGTGCTGGTCCATGGACAACTTGAGGAACTCAGGATAAGACTGTCTATTCACAGAGGGAATGTTGTCACTGAGTCACAAAACCTCCCCAAGGCAAGTTAACATCAAGGCGGCTCCATTCTAAAATAAACTGCCACATGTGACCTGTAGATATCATTTTTCAAAATCTTCCCATGGAAGCTTTGCTGATCCATCTCTGCTTAGGTTGGGGTGATAAACCTTCATCCCCCGGCTTTGGAAAGGCTCCTTCCCTGTAAGTCATGTCCTTGGCAGGGGGCCCAGGGAGGAACTTCGTTATTGCAGGTGAGGCCAGATTGCTTGTAACGTGCACCAGGCCTTGACGTGGCAGCAGGCTCTATAGCATTCTCCTAAACAGGGAATCATCTCCAGTCTCTAGGTGACCATCATTTTGGCCGGTGTCATTGGTCTAAACCAAGCAGAAATGTAAATCATAAGTAACTTAATGGCCAGGAAAACACCAATTATTCTTGCGATTATAGTAACAACCATCTGAAGACCAGAATGAAATAAAGAATTTAGTCCTGCTGTTAACCAACTAAATAATTATTTAGAGAATCAGTTTCTCCCTCATCTTCTAACCATTTAGATCTTTGAGTTACTCTTTCTAGTTGAGTTTTCACTTCACCAGAGGTGTTATTAAATAATCCAGGCACAATAAATAGTGACCTACTGCATAGACACCTCCTCGTTGACCCAATAAACAAACCAGGGCAATTCTGCTGGGTTTCAAGGCAGCTGCCTGGCTCCTAAAATGTCAAGGTTTCAAGGCAGCTGTGTCCTCAATTCTAGGACTGGTCTTGGTCAAAAAATGACCAGACGTGCCAAAGTAAGGCAAGCATGAAACAAAGTTTACTGAGAAAGATAGGGTTACAAAGTCAGAGCAAGATACAGGCTTAGAGAACAAGGTATGTTCACCACAGACAGAGAACAGCCCTCTACCATTGAGATGAGGAAAAAGGCTTCAAATGTGCCCAGTTCTCTTGTGTACTACCTGTTTGGCCCCACCTCATGGCTCAGAGGTCCCCTTGGAACCAGAGTCTTCCTGCACCTGCAGACTTCCCAGGAGCCTCTCTGGAATCCACTGGGGCTGGACTGCAATGTGGATTTAAGCTAATGACATGATTAGTTAAGGCTGTGTTAGGTCACCTGCGGCTAGGCTAGAGTCTTCCAGGCTTTTGCAGTTGTCACACTAAGTTCTGGTTCGTGGATTGGTGGAGTGATCCCTCCTCCCTGGTGTGAGCAATCACTGGGGACAGAATTAAGGTGGCAGCACAAAAGAGATGGGGTGCCCCCTCTGCCCTTGTTCTTTTTCCCTAGGAAAGCTGAATTCTCACTGACTACCTAACAATTCAGCCTGCCGGAACCAATGAGGCTACGAAATTGAATGGTTTCTTTTGCTTGTTTGTTTTTAGCCGCAAAGCCTTTTGCAGTCTCTTAAACTATCTAAGCAATGGCAAGTGACACGGTTCACATCCTGACACCACAGATTCACTCTACAGCACTTATGTTTAGTCTTCCAAAAATGCTTTGACCTATATTAGCATCCTGCTCTGCTCGGAGAGCCTTTCAAGCTACGTAATAGAGAGAAAAATGGAGTCAATAGCCGAATTACGAAGGATCCTGTTTAACCAGTCTCCCATAGCTGGGAACAAGTCAATCTAAGGAAACAGCTGAATTTCATTTCAGATGGTTTGGCAGGTAGGCTCTCAAGGCTAAGGCCTCTCTATATTATGTTGGCAAACAGAGTTTTTAATAAGAGCCATTTCTATGGAAACATAACTAAAACAAATGTTCCATTTCAAACATTCTATAAATCAGTTTCTTTACCATCTGGAGGGCAACCTGTTGAGATGTCCAGATGTTAGACCGAAAGCACCTTCAGGTAAAGTGGAAGGAGGCAGCAACAACCTGCCGGGATTGCCTGGGCTGTAGTTTCTATGGAACATGGTTGTTCATATGTGAGCTTCAGTTCACAGGGAAAAGGTAGCTGCAGTTTGAGTCCAAGTCAGAAAAATGGACGAATCATATGGAAACAATAGCTGGGAGGCATGTGCCAGTAAAGAAATTGGGATTCAGTCCAGATTGCATGTAAATAACGAAAACTCAAAAACAATGGTCAGGTCTAAATCTAGGAACAGGTGTGCTAGAGTTGCCTTCTGAAAAACAATTTTCCTTTCTCTAGTACTCCCTTTCTCCCAAAGATAAATGATGGTAGGACCAGCTTATTTCCAAAATAAGCTGTAGTCTTATTGTACTTAGCTTGATTGTTTATGTAAAGCATAGCAAGACCCCTGACAAGCCACATGGACTCTGTCTGAATTGGCTTTCCTGGACATTTTCTTTTTCTTTTTCTTTTTTGGTTTTGCAGTTTTTGGCTGGGGCTGGGTTTGAACCTGTCACCTCCGGCATATGTGGCTGGCGCCCTACTCCTTTGAGCCACAGGCACCACCCTCCTGGAAATTTTCTTTTTCATTTTAAAGAGTTATTCTTTATTCAATAAGTTTTATTCACAGAAAAATAAGTTTTAATCTATGATAAATAGCAGGTTGGACAGCCAAAGGAATTTTCTTAAATTTTCATACTGACAGAAAGTTTCTTTCTAAATGAAAAAAGCCATAAAATTATATTTCCAAATGCAGTACTCTGTTTCAAAACATTTCATATGATTATTCACAATACTAATAATAATGATAATCATTCTGTCAGATTAAAGTATAAAAATCATGGAAAAATGCAAAATCTAACAGAAATTACATTAAAGTCTGTTAACATCAAATCAAAAATGTAAATTTGGTACTAAGTATAGACAAAATGGTAAAATATATAGCAATGTAAAATGTTACATTAATGATATAAAATATTAGTAAATGCCAAAAATCTATACGCATGTCTCCAAACTCTAGACTTCAAAATAGAATCTTACCAGCTACTCATTAATGAGGCATTATTTGAAGATAACAGTTGCCCCTTGTATCTGTTGGGGGTTGGTTCCAGGACCCCCCAGTAATACCCAAATCCTGGGATGCTTAGTCACTTTGAATATAACCTGTGTACATCCTCCCTTAAACTTTAAATCATCTTTAGATTACTTATAACACCTAGTACAATGTAAATGCTATGCAGAGAGTTGTTATGCTATATTACTTTTAATTCATATTATTTTTTACTGTATCATTTTCTATTACTCTTCCCCAAGAATTTTCAATCCTGGGTTGGTTGTATCCTCAGATGCAAAACCAGAAGGGCTGACTGTATATGTATTTAAGATTGTCCTATTATAAGAGTCATTTAATATGTTGTAAAAGTTGTGGCATAATGGGAAGAATAGTTGAAAAAAATAAATGTGAGCGATCTTCCAGGCAAGGTAGCCTGGTGAAGTTTTTCACCTTCAAACTACGTCCCCATCAAGGATCTGCCACAACTCAGATGTTATATCTTTGAACCAATTACCTCACTTTTGAGCCTCAGTAGCCTTGCCTGTAAAACGAGGGGGCTGAATTAGATACTCTCCTAGGTCATTTCCAGCTGGACATTCTGCAATTCTGCTGAAAAAGAAACATTTCCTTCAGTGTATTAAAAGCGATTGTTACAGTATATTTGAAACTGAATATTAAGAAGGGAATAAACCAATAATTTCTATTAAGAAAGCTCAACTTTGAGAATTTTTTTAGTTTTCTTTTAAAAAAGAATTTAAATATTTTTAAGAGTTTGACCTATGTATTTACTGTAATTTACATTTTAACTATGAGAAATGCCAAGGAAAATTGGAAGTCACTGAAAGAGTTATCATGTAAAAATTTCTTCCACATTTTAGCCTAAATTTCCAGGTCAAGGCAAAATCCCTATGAAGGGATAAGTGGGTGTTAGAATGGGAATCGAGGAAATTGAACGCTGTCCACAGAGAGAAGGATCAGTAACAAACGGGTACCCCCCAAAAGTCAAGAGTCATACAAATATCACATCAATGTTATAAACATTTGCTTTCCTGAGTCAGAGAACTTGTATTTCCAAGAGACTAGTTTCCTGCCCTGGGATCAAACCTGGGCCTCAGGACTAGTGTGGAATTCTAACCACCAGACAACAGGGGGCAGCACCTTTGTGTGTAAAATCCACAGGCAGGTGAATATGCCAAGAATTTAACTTGGTTTGGGGATCTTATTTTTGCTCTTTAATTTTGTCAAGAAAATTCCTAAGGCTTGCCATGATACTATTAGGTGTCTTTTTTTTTTTTTTTTTTTTTTTTTTTTAATAGACAGAGTCTCACTTTGTCACCCTTGGTAGAGTGCCATGGTGTCACAGCTCATAGCAACCTCCAGCTCTTGGGCTTAGGCAATTCTCTTGCCTCAGCCTCCCGAGTAGCTGGGACTACAGGCACCCACCACAACACCAGGCTATTTTTGTTGTTGTTGCAGTCTGGCTGAGACTGGGTTCAAACCTGCCACCCTTGGTATATGGGGCCAGCACCGTACTCACTGAGCCACAGGTGTTGCCCAATTATGTGTCTTTAATTGTAAAAGGAGTTACTGATAGTCTCTTGTTTATTTCTTGAGTGGAGACAGTTTTCTCAGAATTTCTTTGAGAAGTTTTTAGAGGCCATTGGATGTTTAGTTTCCTGTTTAATTTGGTTACAAAACTAGCTTTCTTTGGTTGCAACTGTGAATGTAATTAAACTGATTTAGGAATTGTCAAAGACTCCCCATTAAACCATTGTGATTTAAGATAACCTCTGTAAAATTATTCCACTTATCTAAGTAGTTTCAAGAAAGATCATAAATATTTACGTGTAAGCAGCTGATGTCATAGCGGTGGGGACCTTCAGTCTTAGAAGACACATGTTTTATGTTGGTTGTTTACAGCAAGACAAGCTGTGTACTGGATCAAGTGTGCTGGTTATGAATCTTTCTGTCTGAAGATTTCATACGTGTGCCTAAAAGATTCTCATACATGTCTTGGACTCCCAAGTCACCTTTGAAACAATGGTAGGGTGCTCATGGGCAACAGGTTACTTGGTCTTTATAAAACCCATCTGCTAAGCCAGTGGTTCTCAACCTTCCTAACGCCGTGACCCTTTAATACAGTTCCTCATGTTGTGGTGACCCCCAACCATAAAATGATTTATTATGAATTATTTATTTATTTATTTATGTGCAACAAAAATCATTTTTTGGTTGGGGGTCACCACAACATGAGGAAGTGTATTAAAGGGTCGTGGCGTTAGGGAACCACTGAGAACCACTGTGCTAAGCCAATAGGTCAGAGTGGGGGGGATTCCGGGTGAGACTGCTACCATGGGGAACAGCAGGTGCAAACACCTGTTCCATGTTTGGTTTTCCAAACGCCAATCAGCTGGAGGGAACTAGTGCCTGTTTATCGTGGAGGCAAAAATGCCTTGATGAGCTCAAAGAGAAGAAAGCTGAGGAGGGCTGTCTCCACTCCCACCTCCAGAGAAACGTTTTATGGGGTTTGTATTCTCCCTGTGTTAGAATTCAACGAAGTCCTTACCTTGGATTTGCAGTGGCAACTCTCACCCAAGAGTCCAACTAAGGATGAAAATAGCTTTCATAAACCAGAGCCTTGGCCACAGGGGAGAGGTTTCGCCATCTGGGAGGAGCTTTTCAGTCCACCCAGCGGGGGGCAGCAGGTGTTCAGGACCACAGTGGGTTTGGATAAGGTTGGAAGCTCTGCTGGATGCTCCAGATCCTACCAGATATGCCATAACAAGGACCAAATTAAGGCTATTGAGGCAAAACAATTTTATAAAGGTTGATTGGAAGCCAAAGGTAAGAATTAACCTGGGAAGACACAGCAACAAACTTGGACGTGTTCCATAGTCTGTCACAAGTTGAAGTGGTTTTAAGAAAAGTTTACAAGAAGGGAGAGAACTGCTCACACCAGAGTTGTCCTCCTTTGCATTAGAGGGTACAACGCAGAAGCCACAATCATTAGCTGCAGAGCACAACGTATAACCTACACGTCTGTGTGCAAGGCAATCATTCAACCTTTAGGCCTCAGCTAATCTGAGAGGCAAATCAGCGTCTTATTCAGTGCCAACAGGTTGTACGTTAATCAGTACATCAACAATTGAGGACTCATGATAAAAACTCTGTAATCAAAGACGGAATGTCGCCATCAAGTCACAAAACCTTTCCAAGTCTAGTATATTTGGAGGGTTGCTTATTTCTAAAACAAACTGCCAGATGTGATCTACAGGTCATCGCATGAAAAAATAGGACCTAAGAACTTAAGTCGGCACAGACCATACTATTAAGTCATAAATAACTCGAAACCTTAATAAAAAAACATTTGAAAAATTATATTCCACACTCAGCCTTCTGACAGAAAATAATTTTGTACCTTTAATATTTTGAGAATTTCTAAAATTGTAACATATGGAAAGTAAAAAATAATATGGAAAGCCTAAAGATTGACCTCTAAGATGTCTTCATACTTGTAGTAGAAAGACAACTTGTGGCCAAGGCCTATTGTGTCTGCCTTGTTCATTATTACCAGTCTTCCAAATCACCTTTTGATATGACAGGACAGGTTCTTTGAGCCACGTTGAGTCTACTTTTGGATTGTAGCTGACTGGAAAGGAAAAGAAACATTCCTTCATGGGGTACGTAATTATTGATTTAGTCACTCACACTGTTCAGGACCTGTTGTGTATTTCATCACCCTATCTGCTGCAGGGTACATGGGACATTCAGAGAAACTGAGCACATACCTCTGCCTGAAACAGTGCACAGTTTAGTTGACAAAGCAAACCTTATAGATGGGACAGAGAGCAGGACAGTAGCTTGGGGGCCAACATGGGATGTGCGGGCCCGTGACCGCATCTCCATCGGCCTTAGTTTATATCACGTAGGATGTTAGACCAAGACTTTTATTTACAGTCTGAGAATTCAGGAACAAAGATTTTATTACAAATTGTAACACTGCAAAATTGAAAAATCCCTTAGGGTCACAGAGGAAAAGGAAGTTGAGCAACTATTGTCCCTACCAAACAGTGTCATGCAGCAATTAATAAAATGGGCAAAGCTGCAGTCAGGCACCATGAAAGGATGCTGAGGACATATTTTTAAGGACAAAATAAGTTGCATGATCTCATTTTATTTCAAAGACCTAGCATTCCTCCATGGATATGTACGTCTCTGCATATTTGTATACACGTGCATGCAAACACAGAGAGAATAGAAAACTAATGCCAAATTGTCACCAGTGGCTTCCATCGGAGAGCAGTGATGTGGAGTAAGGATGGAGAGGAACTTGTGTGTTTCACTTCACATGCATCTAGAGTATATGAATTTGTGCAGCAAAACAAATCTATTTTTCCATAAGATTACAGATAAAACATTTATGCTGAGTCTTGCTTCTTAGACTGTACCAAAATGACAGAAAAAAGTTGCATATCTTATAGTACAAAGGAGGATGAGTTCTGCTTGTAGTTCCTGGATGAAACTGCAAAAGTTAATACTTTTGAGAGACAGATTAAAGATCATAGGCTGACATCCCAGGAGACCCAACTTGGTAACTGAAAGACATTTTACCACAAATTCCAAACCAATCCCAACACTGATGAACAACCATGACAGAGACATCTGCATTCTTTGACAACCGAAAAGGAACATAACTCTCATTTTCAAGGCCCTACTCAGAGCTTATATTGCACTCATAAACTGCATTATGGATGAGGCTGGGCACACAGTCACACGTCGTGTTTCAGCAGAGTGCTCAGACATGTGCAGGGGAGACAAGTGGAGAGAGGGGGGTAAAAATGTGAAATGAGGCATAAAATGCAACTGAGCAGGAAGGCTGACCTGTCTGGCCTTTATCTGGTTAGGCACAGCCTGATAAGCTCCTATGAGCATAACATGAATGCCCTCACTTCTCTCCTCCTACCTCTTCCGCCCACTCGCCTTTGGGGACCGTATATAAAGACATCTGGAGGGCCCGGGAAGCCACTTAGCTGCAGACTGATTTAGGCAGCTACTCACCCCCACGCTGAGGGCTCCTGGCTTTGGAAACACCTCTAGCTCAGTCTCCACCATGAGCCTCAGACCCAGTGCCGCCACCTCCTCTCACAGAGCCAGGCCACTGTGTGCCCTGCAGGTGCTGCTGCTGCTGCTGTCACTGCTCCTGGCCACCCTGGTTCCCTCCACCATCGGAGAAAGTAAGAGAAACCAGGGAAAACTGAGGGACAGACCCTGCTTCCCTGAATCTGTGGCTGGTCCTGTGGCAGCCATATCTGGGGAAAGGCTATGCTGGTGGTCCTGGGGCTGGGGACACACCTTATATGAACAACTCTAAATGGAAGCAGCGTGCTAGTGGGCCCTTCCCAGGAGGTGGACATTCTGCAAGGCACTTCACTAGAGGTTTACAGACAACATTCACATGGCCTATGAGGGGTACAATTACCCTTAACATAGGGAACTAAGGAAATTAACCATGACCAATAATGGCGTTGCATTTTCTACCCTAGGAACACATGCCCAAATTTTGCCGGATATTGACATGAACTGCAGGTGTGGGAAGACATTCTTTAAAGCACATCCTAGAATCATCCAACATATAGAGGTGTACCATCCCAAAATCCCTTGCAACAAAGTGGAGGTGATGTAAGTCCCTGCTTCTGCACTGTCTGCTCATTAGGGAAGCCGCCTCCGCCCACCACTTCCACCCGCCACCTCCACTGTCTTCTCCCAAGTCACAGATTTGTTCTGATATTCAGGCAGGACACCATAGAAAATTCTGTTCTGTCTTGCAGAGCCATGCTGAAGAATGGAAGGAGAGTCTGCCTGGACCCAGAAATTCCAATGTTTCCAACAATATTCCACACTTAAAACATATCAAGTAATTAGTTAAGCTGTTCAATCTCTAGCAACCCATTCTATCTACTAGGAACAGCAGGATTTTAAAGCCTTGACTTCGTAAAGTTCTTAGTCACCCAGAATACCTGTTGCTACTGTGTTAGAATTTGGATAAGTTTTCCATTCTGCATCAAAAATCACATGTTACTCTGAGAGAGCTAGTGAAAAGATAACAGATAGAACAAAAAAGTCAGCAAACATAGTTTCCACGACTCATCTGTGGTTTCCGGCCTAATCCTTGGATTAGCATTGTGCACTCCCTCTCATTTTTTTATTTGAAAATTCCTTTCCCAGGACTTTTGTGACATTTTTCTTGCTCTCCTTAACTGTTAGACTAGACGTGCCCATGATGATTAACAGGTTTCATCAGGGTCAGTGATACTGGGATCCCACAGAGCCCAGCAAAGGATAATTGCTCAATACAGGTTTGTTAATATATTAAGGAACCTCATAGAGTTTTTCAATGTCTTAGGTGTAAGACGTCTCATTTCGAGCATTCTCTGTAAGTTTTACCAATGTTCTGGTCTCAAATCCTAAAAATAAAGGAGTTGTAAAAGTGAGTCTTCTAAGCACTTGTACTTTTGTCTCAAGTGAATATATTTAACAGCAGGAAGCAAAAACATATGGCGAAAGCATGACCATACCCTGTAATAAAGGACAGCGCTGGCATTTTCTGAAACAATAACAAAAATGCAAAAGACAGAGTTTACTTCATGTTACATGTCTCGCCCTGGCGTGATCGTGTATATTTGCATTTGCTTCATGTCTGCATGGTTACAATTAAGTGTTGGAATCGTCCTCATAAAGAAGCACAGCATTACTTAAGCATCACTAGACTTTCAATTTTTTTTTTTTTAATCAACAGAGCTTTCATTGCTTTCTTAAACTGTACAATTTATACCCACACTGTGTCAGGTTCACAGGGAGCACACTTAATGCTCAAGTTCGTTAATCACTTTTTACAGGTCTCGAAACTGAGTGTTCTGCGTGTATGAACTAAACAGTTGTTACAGGTTAGGAACAATCTTGTTAAAAGAACATCCTCTGCGGACAGAATAACTAGGCATTCTGGCTTCACCGTCCACTCGCTGCATGACTTTGCTCAGGTTTCTCAATCTCTCTGTACTTTAACTTTTTCCTCCCCCAAATGGGAATAACATTGCCTACTTCACAACACTGAAGAATTAAAAGAGTTAATAAATTGTAGGTGTTTAAAATCGTGCCTGTCACACAGTAACCTATATTTAAATATGAGCAGTTCGTGGTTATTATTACTATTCGCATCCCTAGTATTACACAGAAAAAAAGCAAAGTTCAAAGGGAATGAAAAACTTGCTCTGAGATATCCAAGCAGGTGAGATGGGAATTAGACCCAGTGCTCCACACACACACCATAGCACTGTTCGGAATTGTTCTTTTACTAATGAAGATATCACACTAAGTATCACACAGTGTTATTGACACACAAACAGAAGGAGTCACACAGACAGCATTGTGTGTGCCCCACACTGGTGACACGGTTGGAGGGAGCGCTCACTCCCTGCCCAGCCCACTAACTGCACCTGCACTGCGCCTGCCCCCACCATGGGGCTCCAGAGGTCGTCATGGGCCCTGGAGGTGGGCGGCTTGCTCTGGGCAGCCTCCCCGTCCTGGCTGGGTTGCTGGAAGTCCGGCGGGTGGGCAAGGGGGAGGCTGGTTCTGTCAGTGTGACAAGTTCTATGCTGACCCTGCCTGCGGGTCTAGGGACTGATTCCCACGTGAAGATCCTTCAGCGCTACTGAAACAGGGTTCCCCCATTCAAGGTTGAACGGGGAACCTCCTATTTCTAAGACCTGGTCAATTTCGTGTAAGTTTCCTAGGCCTAGGAAATTTCCTGAAGGGAAAGTACTGGCATTTTTCCCCCAGCCCTATTGGGAAGGACTGTGTCCATTCATTCGTGAACCCACTGGTTAACCTTGCCCACCAGAAGCTGTGTACACCCCAGACAAAGGACCCTGGGGGGAGGCTATCCCACCTGGGTCTTTCCCTCTGCCAGAAGCTCTGGTGCTTTTTCTGTATTCTGTTTTGTATAATAAGTCCTGTCTTACCAGTGATCTGTGCTCTGTGGATTCATTCTTCCAATCTTGGAGACCAAAGACCTACTGAAGAAAGAATTCTGGTAACAAGAGGAAATAAGCGACCCACTGCGGTGCGAGGCCCTTGGGACGCTCTCTCGCACTTCACACATTTTGCATTTTAGGGGCTCCCTTAGTTATCTCCTCACTTTTATAGGCTCAATTCCTTCAAATGTTTTCTCTGCCAAATAAATGCCTGTGTTAAGTAATAACCAAATATAAATACATGAAATGTAAGGAAGCAGTAAATGAAGATTGGGGTTATTTTCTCTACTTTAGGACCATAAGAGATCCCTAAAGGTCCCTCTGGCCACATAAGAGTCACCACTTGCTGCCCTATATGCATCTGTGTCCCCACCTCCCCTGCACCCTCAGCTGACCCCGAAGAAGGAGCTGGGGACCCGCAATGCCTGTGTGTGGAGACCACCTCCCGGGTCCGTTTCAAGCACATCACCAGCCTGGAGGTGATCAAGGCCGGACCCCACTGTCCCACTGCCCA
>CAUYRH010062008.1:0-31336 GCA_963574655.1 Perodicticus potto
AAAAAAAGTAGTGTACTCACAGATTGGAATACTATTCAGCAATAAAAAGACACAAGCTACTGATAACATGCTACAACCCAGATGAACCACAAAAACATGCTAAGTGAGAGATGCATTCAAAAAAGACCTCATATTGGATGATTTGATTTATACAAAATTTTTAGAAAAAGCAGATCTAGAGGTCAGGAAGCAGTTAGTGCTTGCAGGGGCTGGGAGCAAGAGATGGGATTGGATTACAAATGGGCCCAGGGAACAGACTGGTGTGATGGAAACCTGCTAAAACCAGGTGTTGTGATGGCTACACAGTTCCATAAAATCACTAAATCATTGGACTGAATCTATTTAAGTGTAATTTTTTTTTTTGAGACAGAGTTTCACTCTGTACCCTGAGTAGAGTGCTGTGACGACATAACAGCAACCTCAGACTCCTGTGCCTAAGCGATCCCCTCGCCTCAGCCTCCCAAGTAGCTGTGACTACAGGTGCCTATCATAATACCCCGGCTATTTTAGGCTGATCTCAATCTCCTGAGCTCACCCTCCCAGAGTACTGGGATTACAGACACGAGCCACAGAGACCGTCTCACGTGTACTTTTTGGTAAATAAACAGTACCTCGATAAAATTGTTAAAACAAACTTTGGAATTTCTCCCAAGTGACCAAAGAATTGGTATATGGCTAAATAAATACAATGTGGAATTTGACTATAGCCGAAATACAATTTTTAAAGAGTGATCCGTTCTTATGCGTCTAAGTGTGCGTGTCCATGACTGATGGGCTGAAAAGCTAACATTATTCTGTTCTGCATTTCTTAGGAAAGTGAAAACTTTCATAACGTATCACTCCAAGCAGTGGGCCATTGGACAGTAGGGAGCTTGTGGCTGGTCTGGTGTGTCTGGGAGGAGAACAGAATGACGTTATGAACGAAGAGGATCAGGCCAACCTGCAAAATCAGGCTATCACTCCCTCCCACCACCGGTCGCCTTGGCACTCTCCAGCAGACCCGGGCCTGGTCAGCTGCCTCTGTCTGCCCAGATGCTTCAGAGTCACGTGACCAACAAGCAAGTAGTCCTCCTGGAACATATGGTTCAGTTTTACTGATTTGGTCCAGTGGTTTGCAAAGACATTGTCTTATATGGCAGGCAATTTATCACATTTCACTATCTTCAAGTAGAACTTTGAGGAAAGGAAAAAGCACCATACATGTTCCTGACATAATTTTACTTCCTTGACTTTGATAAAAACTGTTTTACTACTTTACCATGGAAAAGAAGATTCCATAAAAACAGGTATGATTGTGATAAATTAATTTTGGCAAGGATTAAGGGAAAAGTTCTCCCCCTAAGTGATGCTGCAGCTTAAAGCTACATCAGTAGGTCAGTTAAACAATCCTTCTGCCAAAGACGGACTGTGCTTACACCACACCCAGACAAATGAAAGTTTGTTCTATTTTTAAAGGTTTCCAGAGAACAGGATCATAGGGATTTTTGCCCCTTAAGGTGTTTCGTCTGTCTGAGAAATCCATTTTATGTAGAAGCATGCTAGTAACAAAGAGAATGTGGTTGTCTGGCCTCCTAAATTCAAGAACTTTGTATATTATTACCATCATCATTCTGAAATATAAAGGACAAAGTAAAAGTTAAAATTCATGCACTGTGTCTGGTGTGTTTCTGATTAATGAAACAGACCCTTATATTTTATTAAGGTTAAGTAATCAAGCCCAGCCAAGAAGCTGTGCTTTTGCATTTTAATTTGTGGGAAATTCAACAGTAATAAAGCTGTTGAACATAAAGAAGTTAAAACCAGGAACTGTCTTCCCTAGAATCCTGCTTTTCTTTTCCCTAATTATCCAACTAAAGGAATTGTAGTTTAGCTATTGAGTGATACTCTCATAAATTTAAAGTGTTTATGGGGCATTTTCAATTATTCTTCTGGGTTATAAAACATCTCCCAGCATAAATGGAAAAGCAGCTCACAAATACTTTAAAACGAGAAAAGACTGAAAAGTAGAAGTTATTTGAATACAATTTTTTTAAGTGGAACTTTCAAATAAAAGTTATTTGAATACAATTATAAATTGCACACTATTTTAAATTGCACACAAACTTTAGGGATAGCCTGTATATAAAATATAAATACACTCTGGGCATATTCCAGTGTAAAAGAAATCAATGCTTTTCTAAAATAATTTTAATTACGAATTGCTCATCATTGTGACAAGCTAAGCCTCCTCTTTCCTTATCTAATTCAATGCGATTATTTGTTCAAATTGTCCTCCTACCAGTGGGAAACAGGCACAAATTGACCTTATGAGAAGAACTAACTAAAACAAAAGTTAATTTTTTCCTTTCAGTTTGTGATTTTTAAAAAATAATGAGATTAAGGGTTTGGGATGGAGACTAAGCCAGCCTTCTAAATGCTCACTGGAAGAAAAGCATACTCCATGCCTAAGGAAGTTCAAGGGCAGATAGCAGAGGCGAGGAGGCCGTCCGGTGGATGAGGCCGGCAGCGTGCTGTGCAGCCAGCCTCCTGCACAGGGCTCTGAGCTGCAGCAGAAAGCAGCCTCCCTGTCTTCCCCCCTGTTCCCCTCCCTGTCCCTCACCCCTACCCACCTCCACAGGACCTAAAATACAGTAAACAAACGCAGAGTGGAGTTCTGCATAAGGTAAATACTTGACCTTACTCTGTCTCTCATTTACCATCTCACCTGAAAGACGGGAGCATACGGATTACTCATTTTGCTGCCTGATAAATCATACGCATGGGACCTTGAGAGAAGAAATGGAGACTGCTGGGGACAGTCTTGCCTTTTCACGTCCTGTTACTCCGTGAGGATTCCACCACGCTAGTATTTCAATATCAAATTTATTCACTGTATTCACTTCATTTATTTTATAAATGTACTAGGATTTATTTTGCATTCCCCTACCAAAGGGAATAAATTTTATTTGAAAGTTCCACTTTTTGTTTTCCTGTTTTTGCTGTTATAACAACGCTGCATGTGTACACGGCGGAGTGCTTCTCAGCCACAAGGAAAGATGGGTGGAGCTGAAACACAGTCTTGTTAGTAAAGTATCTCAAAAATGGGAAAAAAACAACCAATGTTCTCAATACTAAGATGAAACAATATGTGAACAACTACATGCCCGCACAAAAGATAAAACACAACTATAGCGAAGCAAAGGGGAAGAGAGGGGAAGGTGATGGGCGGGGCCTCTCCTAAGGTGCACAAGGCGAGGGTGTTCGCTCGCCCCCTGGTGGAGAGCTCGATTGCAATTTGAACTTGACCTTGGAAGTGACAACGATGCAACCTAAACATTCGTACGCTCATATTAATTTGAAATAAAAGAAAGACAATGATACTAAAACAAATAAGACAATGCTGCAATAAACACCATTTCCTTCCTTGTCTCACTGGGCATGCGCACGAGTTCTCGGCGAGGGCTGCCCCTTCCCAGGCCGGCGGACCGCTGCCCTGGCAGTGCGGTTTGTCTGTGGCCACAGCGCGTCTACGGCTTGGAGGTCGCCCTGTCCGGTGCTCTGAGCCAAAGCCGCCTGGAAATCGCGAAAACCCGAGAATGTGATCCTCAGAGAAGAAGGCGAGGATATGGCTACCACTTCTCAAGAGTCGAGGGGGCCTTTATTACTGTAAATGCTTACAGATGAAGACCCTGAAATAAGGAACTTAGTATCATCAGTCTCACAATTGCAAGAGCAAGAATTTGAACCCACGTTTCCATAAAGTTAAAAACGTTGCTTTTTACCTGTCCTCCTGTGACTCCTAATGACCTTCATAGGCCTCAGTTCAGGAAGTTGTCTCTGACTGTGACTGAAGGACCTTAGTTTGGAAGAGGCTGGGCTTAGGCTAAAACTAACGCCTGAATCCTCCTGGTAGCTGGAAGATTCGGCGGCTCACAGGACACATGTGCCCACAGGCGCCAGGAGTCCAGGAGATACCAGTTTCATTCCGGTTCTCCTTCCCTTGTTCCCTAAACTCGTCACTCCAAGCTCAGGTGTGCAGAAAGGTTGGTGCTGCTCCCTGTCTTGGGGAGGTTGTCTGCGACACAGATCTGAGATAAGATTTGCGTGCAGGTTTACCGGGAGATTCCGTGGGCTCGCTACTCGTGAAGACTTAAGCAGAAACGCAGTCCTCAGGCTTTGGCTGGCGTGGAGGCAGTACGGGTGGGAACCGATCCCCAGGCTCGTTCCCCAAGGCTAATTGTTCCAGTGCCCTAGGGCTCAGTTCCTAGGCACCCTTCTTCCCTTTCTATAATCTCATGCTCAAATAATAGCCACCCCGGGCCGGCAAGGTGGTTCAGCCCTGTGATCCCAGCACTGTGGGAGGCCAAGGTGAGAGGATCCCTTGAGCTCAGGAGTTCGAGACCAGTCTGAACAAAAGCAAGACACCGTCTTTACTAAAAATAGAAAAGCTAGCTGCGCTTGGTGGCAGGTGCCTACAGTCCTAGCTACTCAGGAGGCTGAGGTAAGAGGATCACTTGAACCCAAGAGTTTGAGGTTGATGTGAGCTAGGCTGATGCCAGGAGACTCTAACTGGGGCAACAAAGTGAGACTATCTAAAACAAAAAAAAGAATTGCAGCAGATGGAATCAAGGTTCGGAAGCTGGTGGAATAAGGGCCTGGCCCTAAAGCTGGTGTGGGGTGTGGGCCGCTGACAGCTTTCATGCACCTACACATCCACCTAGACCGCGTGGGCAGCAAAGCAGAGACCTGGCTGAGGCGGTGAGCAGGCACCTCCCAGGGCTGCCAGCTTGCCAGCATTAGTAGGAAAGAGCAACCCTAACTCACTCCAGGTCACTGTCTTTCTGAAGCAATGCCACATCCAGGAAGGGCTGCATTTCTTAAAGATCCAGAGGTAATAACGGAGAAAGTTACTACCAAGGATTTAACTGTTGCAATTAGGAGCCTTGCTGGGCGTGGGTGGTCTGCGCTCAAACCAGAGGTCCTCTCTGGATGTGCACACCCACCCTGTACTTTCTTTGATGCTGCTCTATGGTAAGGGCCCCTAAGAACATTTGGAAGGATGCAAAATGTGGAAATGGCTTGATATTGACCCAGAGTGAGCCAAGGCACCACATCCAGTCTGCTGTGCTCACTCATTTAGTTGAAGCGGAAGCTAACAGCTGCATGTCACACCACAGCACTAAAATCTCATTTATTAAAGGTTGGGTATTAGACTCCATTATTGTTGGAATATTTTATTTTCTAAAAGGTCAGATATCAAGTCCATTTACAACCTAAATGTCTCTGTCTACAAGCGATTGCCATGGCCCAGACAGCTTCCATTCATTCAGTAAAAATTTACCGAATACCTACTATGTACCATGCCATATTCTAGTCCCTGGGTATAAAAGAAAAAGTTACTTAACTAGTGTTTCTTTCCATCAAAACCGACAGAGGTCAAAGAGACATAAGCAACTGGTTATAAAGCTCTATGAAAATTCTACAACAGAGTTATGTACAAATTGCTAGGGACCCCAGAGGAGGACAGGATCGGAGAGGCATGGCAGGAGCACACAGGGAGATCACAGCAGGTGCCTTACTGAACCCAGAGCTCAGCTCCAAGTCCGGGGCCCTGCTGACCCACAGCCTGGCCTTGTTAGGCTCAGCTGACACCACTGCGGTTTATGCTGTCAGCTTTGCAGAGGCAGCTCTAGGATCAGGCAGGTAGGGTATGTCTTCTGAAATTCTTTTCCTTTTTTTTTTTTTTTGGGACAGTGACATGATATCATAGCTCACAGGAACCTCAAACTCCTGGGCTCCAGTGATCTTCCCGCCTCCACCTCCCATGTAGTTGGTACTACAGGCACCCACCACCACACCCAGCTATTTTTTTCTATTTTTATTAGAGACAGGGTCTTGCTCTTGCTCAGGTTGATCTTGAACCCCTGAGCCTAAAGGATACTTCTGCCTCAGACTCCCAGGGTACTGGGATTACAGATTATTTTCCACAATATCAAAACAGAACTTGATATTTTTCTTCAAAGAAGATGTAGATATAAAAAAAAAAAAAACATAAACGTGATTCAACCCCCAAATCCTTTCAATGCCCTTTTCTAGGCATTGTCATTTCAGCTTTTCAGATTGACACGTCTCTGCTTATCAGAGAACATTGACCTTGATTTCAAGAACCACAGTTTCCGGTTTTCATGCTCACCCCACACACATGTACCCTGCCTCCCAGAAAACCCACTTCCTTTTTGAAAAGAGAATTATTTCTTCCTTAGGATTTTTTTCTTTGGCATGTGTAAACAGCTTCATTTTTGATTGGAGTTTTTTAAATAGCAGTTAAAAACACAAGAAAGGGCTCATCTCCTTGTGAAACAGTATAATGTCTGGCTGTTTGTGCTACTACCACTGGGGAAGATGCTCGGCCACCACCTGAAATCTGGTGCAAATAACATCCAAATAACATTTCTGAGGCCAGGGGAGAAGAGTGGGGAAGTGAAGGCTTATCTGGCACCTGTCTTGTGGGTTTTCCCTGCTGATTCTTTAGCCTTCGCTTCCTAAAAAGTAGGAATTTGGAGCCCATTTTTCTCATGAAGGGTGGAAGCAAATTGAGAGATTTTAAAATGGAAAAGATTATATGTCAACGTTTCGAATGAAACTTGCCAAGGAGAAGGCAATGCAAAAACTTCTCTACTAGTTGAGAATTTTGCATGGAGGCTTCAAATGTTTCTAAAAATTGAAGATGACTTTCTAACAGTTGTAAATGGTTAGCATCAGAATTAAATCAGTGATATTTGTCTAGGAAGACTCTTGATTTCATGCTGTACCGTTTTATGATTTGATTTCTACGAAACACACTTGTCGAAATAGGGAAAAATCTGCCAAGTAAAAGATTAAGAGAAATATATGGAAATGTTCGGCATGTGGGATGCCCGCTCTGCATGTGCAGAACAGCACCTAAGCTGATGGGTCTCTCCCAGGACAGGCACGCGCTACGTTCTCAGTGTGCATGGGACAGTCCTTCCCTGTCCTGCTGATTGTGGAATGGCCTTGGCTATGTGTAGAGGCAGGAAGGAGAATAAGGCATGTTCAGAGACAAAAATTGGTGGAGCCCAACTTGAATTCCAAAGCAGTGTGGCAGAAGTAGCAGAATGGCCTGTGGCAGTGTCCACGATGGTGGACCAGAGACACCCATAGGCATCACCCCACAGGGAACATTTTCCTCCATGTGAGCTGATGCACCAAGGAGAAAATAACGGTTGTTAAATAGGTTTATTAGAATTCTGTGAGAATACTAAAGATAATATTAACACTTCCATTGGCTGGGATTCTACAATGCGTCTTTCAAATACTTGAAAGACAGTATCTCACAGGACATTTCCATAAAATATGTAATCAATTCCTCAGAAAATGAGATGCCAAGAAGTTAGACTGAACCTTGTCCACCTAATTACCATCTTGCAGAGGCTGTATTTGAACCTGTTATTTCTGACTCCCCCCAGTTTTTATAACATTGCCACAGGAGCCTTCAAAATAACGCTGCCGGGTTCCATTTGCTGAGCACTTACTGAATACCTGGTGTTCTCCTATGCATTGTACATATATCATCAGATATAATTCCCTAACAACTTTTGATATTAGATAGTGTTATTTCCATTTTACAGATCTCTCAGGAAGGTAAAATGTTTGACAACCTAGGTAAGGTTCAGATGGTTGTCATCACCTGTGTTACATACCGTAGGCAAGCTTGGTGTTTGTCACGGCTCTTATCTTTTTTGGGTTTTTGTTTGTTGTGGGGTTTTGTTGTGTGTGTTTTTGTTTTTGTTTTTGTATTTAGAAAGAGTCTCACTCTTTCTAATGTGCTGGAACTACAGTTGCCCACCACCCTGCCCAGATAGTTTTTCTGGTTTTAGTAGAGACGGGGTCTCACTCTTGCTCAGGCCCAGAGTTACATGACCACACCAAGCCCCCCCAAAACTCAGAAGTGTAGCCTTTTATTTTAGGACACAGTATGCCTGGCTAAAAGTATCAGAATTTGTTTCCAGGAGGAAATGGGAAGGCGGCTGTTGGAGAAGAGAACATACCCAGGCTCTGCCACACTGGGTGAGAACACTGCTGCCCAGACAGGAGCCCTTCATCGGGACTGATCAGCTAGTAGCCCCGCTCGGTCCCATCACAATGGTAAACTCCTGCGGGGAGCTCTCGGGGCGTAGGAAGGACTGCGCAGGAGTCCGTACCAGTGACCGAAGGGAGGTCAGCGCTCCTCACGTCCACCTGCTGCAAAGAACTTTCCAGCAAGTCTACTCCTTTTCTAACAAATGGCTTTGCTTTTTTTTAAAATCCTCTTTTAGGAATATTAGCTGCTATATGCTCCATTTATTAACTTCCTCAGCAGTAAAACTGTCACCATGCTTCCATATGTTCTCCAATGTTTTTAATATAGAAAATGGAACTTTATTATATGTTATATTATATGTTATACATTATATTGTGTATTGTCTAAGTTCTTCTGTATCTTGGCTTTTTCCCTGAATGGGTTTTGTCAACCTCTTCTCATGCCAGCCCGTCACAGTCTTCCTGATGGTCATTTAGATTATCCAATTAGAAATAATGCTTTAGGGACATCCTTGAATGATGTCTCTGAAGTAATTGACAACTGTGATAAAATATTAATTACATATATATGAAAATTTTTCTCTAATCATGCAGTAGTAGGTGGGCTAGGAATTGTGTATTTTTATGCGTTAAGAAAGGCATTTCCTGGAAAGCAGGGATTTTCGACTGATGTGCCAAGACAATTTTAAAAGATCATTACTTAAATTATTTTCAAAAGAAGTTCAAAGCACAGTAATTATGCTCTTCTTAACTCTTTCTTTTAATCAATGTATTTAAGTGCGCCACAGAAGTTTAACTATAGGTGCTGTAAGATAAAAAAGATTGAAAAACACCCGTCTAAAGCAACACTGTGTAGAAAAATAAGCTAAATTTATTTAAGCTTGTTAGAAAACTAGTAATAGGCTACAACTAATTTCAGGAAATAGTCCTAAGAGAAATCATAAAGATTCCTCAGTGCTAGGTTGGAAAACCAAATCTACAAAGTGACGACCAGAACCCATCCCATGACACCAGGGACTGGGCCAGTGCTCTCTGAGTGCCAGGTGTGTGCCGTGTGCACTTTTCTTTCACATTCAACTACAATTTTTCGGCCTTGAGGATTTCATATTCTAATAAAAAATGTGATCAACTGAATGGGGATTTAATTTCTGGTAGCTAAGAGGATACCATTTTCAGAGCTTTAAAGCAGTGTTTAAGATGGAAGTGGAACACATTATTCTTAGTAAAGCGTCACAAGAATGGAGAAGCATGAATCCCACGTACTCAAGTTTGATATGAGGGCAATTAATGACAATTATGACACGGTGGGGGTGAGGGAAGGGGAGAGCAAAGAGAGAAAGAATGAGGGAGGGGTGGGGAAAGGAAGAGCAGAGAGAGGGAAGGAGCAAGGGGGGTGGGGTCTTGGTGTGTGCCACACCTTTCGGGGGCAAAACACGATTGTAAGAGGGACTTTACCTAACAAATGCAATCCGTGTAACCTGGTTTCTTGTACCCTCAATGAATCCCCAACATTAAAAAAAAAAAAAAAGCAGCGTTTAAGAACCTGAAGAAGGGGACTATAAGCACCTCAGCGAGAGTCGGGAAGATGCTTTCCACGGTGATTGAATGAAGTTGGGCCAAGAGGGAAGAACGTGGCAGGTGTGGGTGGGGTGGGGAGGAAGATTGGACAGAGAGGTCTCGAAGGCTGAGAAATAACCAAAATCACGGCACGTTCAAAACTCTGAAACCAGTTAGTATGATGGATAAAGAATGACAGAGAAAAGCTGCGTGAACTACCTCAGTTTCTGATGGACAAATCATTAATACCAATACTACTTTGGGAAAATAAAAGGCTTATTCCAATAAGATGTACACAATATAATATAATTAGCAAACATTTTCTCTCATAGAAATATGTGGATTGCAAAATGATGTATTACTAAAAATTATAAAATTGATTACGGCACAGGAAACAGACTATCCTAAATTGATAATGGAAGAACCCTGGAACACTGGAAATTTTATGGAGAATAATTTGACAGTATATAGCAAGGACATTTGACACTTCTCCCAGGCTTTTACCCAAATGTCTGCTTTTAGGAATTCATCACATGATATAATGACATTATGCTGTGCTTCAATTTTTGACAATTAAAAAGGAGCTAATAAGATTTAAGTTCACAAATGTCCATGAAAGAATCAATCATAATAGCAACCAAAAAAGGAAACTACACAAATACTCAGTTACAGACAACTGGAGAAATAAATTATGCTGCTTACGTATAATTGATATTTCTATTAGATGCACAGTATAAACAATGCTAAATTATACAACAGTATGTACTATTTCATTTAACCTTGTGTAATACATACCAAAATTTAAATAAAATTAGATATGTTTAAAAATACATAGAATAACAAAGTTTAAAATAAGTACACATGTGTACTTATCCAAAAAGATTTATGCCAAAATACAAATAATGGCTATTTTTAAGAACTGGGTTCATTTTCTTTTTCTTTGTTTTTTTTTTTAACTTGTTCTTTGGATTTTTTCTAATTTTCTACAGTGAACATGTATTAATTTTATAATCAGAAAAAAAATCTTCTGTTACATTGACGTAAAGAATACACGAAGGCAAATAAAGAAATATTCGAGGTACCAAAAATAAATCCTATCTCACTGTAATAAATCCTCTGTTCGTCAATGCTTTTATTGTACACTAGGCTCTGTGGATTGTAAAGGTCATTACCTACGTGCCATTCATCAAAATGCATGTTTAAAATATCTATTTAATATGGTCTCAGCAGGATTTGACAAAATGCCTGTTTCACTGCGTTATTAAATATGGCCAGGAGGATACTGTTTTGATTTTATAAGTTAACCTCAAAAGACAAGAAACATAGGTACCACAAGATTCTTCAGTGAATTATAACAAACTTGCCTCTCTAGTGGATGGTACCTGGATGGGCCTTCCATAAACTACGTCAGTAAAATCACGCTATGGATCGCCATCATCATTTGAATTTGACTCATGGGAAGAATATGGTATAAGTATTTTCCATTCATATGACTACTTTATTTGTTTAGATAGAGATTTCTCAACCAACCCTCGAGGAAAGAGCTCTGACTACCCCAGGCTCTAGACTGCCAATGCTCTTAGGATCATCCTTTTAAAAGTTTTAACTAATTAGAAAAATGAGTGTGCTCACTTCAGAGATGAGATACCTTGGGAAAAATAAAATTAGTGACTATGTGTTGGGTGGTACAGAATTCCAGGGATTTATTAGGCACAGTTCCCTCCTCAACATGAACACTCATGTAAATATTTATGTCAAGTCCATATGGAAGCACAAACATGCAACAGATGGCTCTTAGGAAGGGTAAGAAGTTGGAAATTCCCCAGGCAGCCATGGAGATACAACACTGGTTTAACATGATTCAGGGAAACAGGCAATCGGTTGAACTGAAAATGAACTTGAACGTTCCTATAGAATTTTCAGAAACTTAAAACGCTACTGCCTTTTATCCGAGGAAACAGAAGGTGAATTCTCTCCTATTTGATCCCCTCTTCTTTGCCCATTCAAGATATTTTTTTCAACTGTCAACTACTTTTATTGGTTCTCTAAGATCTCTGCTATTTTGAAAGAGGCCTAATCTTATTTTATTGCAAAATATTCCCTGGTGGTGAAAGTATTTTGTGAAATTCATTACTAAAATGTGAGATATTTTTAAGGCTGTTTCAATAATTTCACGAATAGAGTCTATAATGCGCCTGGGACCGTAGTCTACCAAGGGCAGGAAGAATTACGGCTGCATATACCAAGGTCACGGTTAGATGGGAGACACACGGGGGGCTCAAATAAAGTGTGTCTGCCCACGGTAGAACCCAATTTGATTGTATGTTTTCATTTTTAGAGGGATATTGCAAGCTTCTAAATTGAGCAGAAAATGACAAACAGTTACATTACTACTTTTATCTACAAGACAAGGGAGTTGAACAAAATTATTTCTAAGCTCCCTTCCATTTTTAAAATGCTCTGATTCCACCTTTTTCACTCACAACATGACAGTAATGACCCACCGGCGCTCTGACTGCGTTCCTGGGATGCTTTTTAATGACCATCAACTGCCAACTATCATTTTCCGTGTCACTGGTCCAGAAAAAGGCTTGATGTCCGTTTGGAATTTATAGAAAGGGAGGCTTTAGAAGCACAGACTGGAGTGGAGCCTTGCTTTCCCGTGCGGCTCATTGGAGATAGGTTTTTATTTGAGTAACCAGAGAAAGCATTTCCTCATGGAGACTCCATATTTTGGCCAAACTATAGCAGTCCTCATCATCCTTACAAATAAAGTGATTAATTAGAGTGATTGTGCCAGTTTGCAGAAAGTAAAACGCATCTCAAAATGTTTCTAAAAGCTTACCTTGGCGGGGGTTGGGTAGGATGAGCAGGCTGCTTCACAGGCAGCAGGGGAACTGCAACTGTCCTTGTATTTTCTATTATTTTCTGAAAAGGGGAGAGGCTTTGGGGACCTGGAGGGCTCAGTAGCAGAATGTGAAGTGTGAGGAGGCTCTGGGCACAAGAAGCTGGGACCGTGCTGAGACCCAGTGGCCACACAGGGACATGTCACCGACATGACAGCCACAGATTAGGGCGCGGGGCCAGTCAGCCCGCAAGGAGAGTCTGGAAGGAAAGGATATTGAGAGCTGCTCTCCTGAGGAGGTCATCGCCAGTTTGGGGATTCCTTCAATCACTGGGGAAAGGCCCCACCCTGAGCTCCTCCCTGGGGATTCGGAGGGGGACCTGGAGGTGAGCAAACGTGGGCATCAGTGTTAGTTAGCTTCATTGCATTCTGGCCTGCAAGCTAATGAGGGTTGAATGGCCTTCCATGGTGATACAGATACCCTCTATATTGGAAAATAAAAAGATTAAATTTGAGGCCAAACTGAAAGTCTTTTTAAAAGTGAATTAAAGTTAAATTTGAAGCTTTCGTGTAGAGAAACAGAAATATCATCTTTTATGTGCAAATATCATTATTATATTTTAATGAAGTGTTTCCCCTGGCTATCAGTTATAAGAATAGAGGGATAAATAATGTGCTTCTTAAAGTCCTCTACAAGTTCTGATATTTGTAATAGTCTATGATTCTGGCTGGGTAAGGTGGTTCACACCTGTAATCCCAGCACACTGGGAGGCTGAGGCAGGAGGATCCCTTGACCTCAGGACTTTCAGACCAGCCTGAGCAAAAGCGAGACCCCTTCTTTACTAAAAATAGCAAAGTTAGCCAGGTGTGGTGGCACACACCTGTAGTCTCAGCTACTCAGGAGGCTGAAGCTGGAAGATTGCTTAAACCCAGGAGTTTGAGGTTGCTGTGAGCTCAGCTGATGCCACAGCACTCTAGCCTAGGTGACAGAGTGAGACTCTGCCTCAAAAAAAAAATTAAATTATCATTCTGCCAATTGCTTATAAAGAAGAAATATGTATGTAATATGTATTAATTTATGTATACATTTAGATTATTGAGATCAAAGAGGTTAGCAACTTGAGTGTTAGGTCTTCTGATTGATGCAGGACAAGGCGGGCAGCCCTGTGACCTGCTGCTTTGGCCCTAGCAGTGCTGATGCTGTGGCCAATGGAGGAACCAGTTTGCTGGAAGGGCCAGACACCTGCTGGGGAGACACTGGCGCCTTGCTGTCTCCTCCTCGTGCTCTTCTGGCCAGTCCATTTCAGGGATGCGCTTTGCTATCTCCTCCTCCTGGTCTTCTGACTGGCCAATGTCATGTCAGTTCCAGGGCCTGAGTCTTCACTGGACAGCTGGCTGTAACTGAGGAAGACCCACCCCTAAGAAGTTCCGGCAAAACAACCCCCTGGGACTATATAAACCCCTGAGCAGAGGGCTCAGACTCAGACCTCGGCTGGACCTCGGAGAGGGAGCAGGAGAGCTTGTTCCCCTCCAACACAGACCTTAGAGCGAACAGGAGAGCTTGTTCTCCCCCCAACACAGACCTTGGCTGGACCTCAGAGAGGGAGCAGGAGAGCTTGTTCCCCTCCAACACAGACCTCAGAGCGAACAGGAGAGCTTGTTCCCCCCCAACACAGACCTTGGCTGGACCTCAGAGAGGGAGCAGGAGAGCTTGTTCCCCTCCTGGGTCCTCTCTGCCTGCAGGATTGGATTTTCTTGTAGTTGTAATTCTTGTTTTCTGTAAATAAATCCTGACTTACCGCTACTCCTATGGTCCGTTGATTCCTTTTTCGAATCGCTGAGACCAAGAACCTGAAACTCCGGCATCATGATTATTTGATTACTTTTACTTTTGATGATGTATATCAATAATTATATTTATCAATATCCATTCCAAACTTGAATTTTTGTCTTTAATTGTAAGTATTACCTCCACATCAGACCTATAGAGACATAAGAAGTTTCTATTTTTAGCCAATTTTCATTTCTCAGTCACATCCTCTGTGACTATAGTCACAAACTCAGGTGGATCAAAGCATTTGCCTTCTCTGTATGATGTGCCCACAGCGCGAGGAGAAAAGATTCCAATTGCCAGACTCTTCCCCAGTGACAAGTCCCCGAGTGGACTCAGATGACCTCTTTCTTTTTGGTCCCTCATCGACACAAATCACTTCAATAGAGCTACTGTCTCTAGCCTGCCCTGCCTTATTCAGCCGCCGGAGCATACTGAGTCCCGCTGAAAATGAAATCTCAATTTGTTTCACTAATGGAACTCATTTCGTTTCTTTTAAGCTCTGCCTTTCATTATTACCTTGTGACACAGGCAAAGCGGTGATAAAATGCTTTAATTGATGACACCCTCCCCGTGATATTTGTTACACCTGCTATAAGGTAATTAGCTATTCAGCTATAACAACTGCTTATTAAAATGAAATGTAATAAATACTAGAAAATCTGTAAGTCACTTTAGCTACTTAAGAAATACGTAGCTATGGCCCATTAAGCTACCAAGAGCAAAGCTCTATCTGTGTACACAGGTGATCCACAAAGCATTCCCATGTTGTTTCTAACGCCCTCTGTTGTGATATCCTCTGTTCAGTTATTAGCAAACAGGTGTCTTCATTATACAAAAAAATGTAAATGGCCATAAACAACTCCCCTGACAGCAGAGAAACCAAAGCCTGAATCCTCATGGAGAATCACTCCGTCTTGGACATGATCCTTCCTTACCAGGCTGAGTGGGAATTTTTTCTGCAGTATAGAATGCCTCCCTGGGAAACAGACCCTACTTTGGAGACTTCCATAAGTGGTAAAGACAAATTCTGTCTTGAAGGAGTAATTCTAATGCTCACACAAGCAGCATCCACTTCCGGCTGCAGAAAGAGTCCGATAAACACAGAAGAGACGATGCCGTAGTGAGTGAAGACCCAAGTGTAGGGAACACAAATAGACAACACAGCAGATAAATATTTGTCTCTGTATTTCCAAGGAAATTGGCTTGTAAAAGGAGAAAAGAGGCCAGGCTTGATGGCTCACACCTGTAATCCCAGCACTCTGGAGGCCAAGGCAGGAGGATGCCTTGAGCTCAAGAGTTCAAGATCAGTCTGAGCAGGAATAAGACCCATTCTGTACTAAAAATAGAAAAAATAGCCAGGCATTGTGCCAGGAGCCTGTAGTCCCAGCTGTTCAGGAGGCTGAGGCAACAGAATCACTTAAGCCCAAGAGTTTGAGGTTGTTGTAGGCTGTGATACCACAGCAATCTACCAAGGGCAATGTAGTAAGACTTTGTCTCAAAAAAATAAATAAATAAAAATAAAATAAAGTAAAACTTTGGTGTATAATGACTGCCTCAAAAAGGGTATTAAGAGAACTTAATGAGGCCGGGCGTGGTGGCTCACACCTGTAATCCCAGCACTCTGGGAGGCCAAGGCAGATGGATCTCTTGAGCTCAGGAGTTCAAGACCAGCCTGCAAGAGTGAGACCCCATCTCTATAAGGAATAGAAAAATTAGCTAGGTGTGGTGGTGGGCACCTATAGTCCCAGCCACTGGGGAGGCTGAGGCAGAAGGATTGCTGGAGCCCAGGAGTTTGAGGTTGCTGTGAGCTATGATGCCACAAGTGAGATTCGGTCTCAAAAAAAAAAAAGAGAGAGAGAGAGAACTTGATAACCTTGACCAATGACCTTGATGTCTTTGATGGAAAGTTTTCTAGAACACACACATACTATTTCATTGCTTGGCCATTCGCCCTCTTAGCCTAAGCACCAGCCGTTGCTATTTTAACAAAACTTATATGACATTTGTACATAATTGAGCATTCACCTAGGTATGAGGGGCCCATTATTTATTGATACAGACTTTCTTCAGGGGTCCATCTGGTACTTCGTAAACATTCTGAAGTATATTTTTATAACTTGTCTTTGTGGAAGACACTCAGGTGGTAAAGCCTCTGTATTTTTGCTCTGAAAGTCTTTAGGAAAGTTCTCAATGTGGGAGAACTGCAGGTTCAGAGGAATGGGAGAGCACACTGACAGCCCATATTGTAAACTGTTTTGTTTGATTCCCTTCATTAATAAAACCTTTCAGTGCAAGCTACAGAGAATGAGTTCATGAGGGCTCCTATCTGATTCACTTTGTAGTGGAGACTTGCGCTGTGCATCAGCTCAAAGAGAGAGAAACAGGCTGGACATGGTGGCTCACTCCTGTAGTCTCAGCACTCTGGGAGGCTGAGGCCAGAGGATCCTTTGAGCTCAGGAGTTCAAGACCAGCCTGAGCAAGAGCATGACTCCATCTCTACTACAAACAGGAAAACTAGCCAGGTGTGGTGGATCCCTTGAGCCCAGAAGTTTGAAGTTGCTGTGAGCTATGATGCCACAGCACTCTACCCAGGGCAACAGAGTAAGACTGTGCCTCAAGAAGAAAAAAAAAAGAAAAAGTCACACACTACCACTCTAGCAAAATCCACACATGGTAGAATTTGAGAAGGAACTTGCCTTGAACCCAGGAGCTTGAGGTTGCTGAGCTATGATGCCACAACACTCTAGCCCAGGTGACAGAGGAAGAGTCTGTCTCAAAAAATAAAAAATAAAAATGAAAAAGAAGAGAGTGAGCTTTCAAGTAAATAACTGGCATATTGCCATTATGTATTTAACCATTTTAAATAAATTTGACTTTCTAGAGTTGATATGCAGATGCTGGTGACTTTTCACCTTACATTAATATGATGAGAAAATTGAGGCTTCCAGGCCCCTAATTATTTTAAGAATTAATTGGATGCTCTTTAGAGCAGGTGTCTTCAACCCCTCCTGTTCTCAGAGTCCCCAAAACCTCCAGTACCACTCGGGTGAAAGAAGGAGACTGATTCCAGGGGTGGGCCTGAGGGCTCATCAGTACACTGAAATTATAGGCAAACTTTTTTCCCCTTACTTTTGTGTGTGTTTGGGTTCCTGTTTGCAAAGACCAGAAACCAGTTCTGGTGAACCCATGTAGGAAAGGAATTTATTTACCAGTATATTGGAAAGTTTACTAACTTTACTAGAAATAGATAGAATAGCTCAGAAATCAGTTATAAAACCAAGGGAGGGTAGGGACCCAAAACAACAGCAAAAATCACACCATGGAAAAAACTGACTGAGACCCCTCTGGCTACACTGCTCGGGACACAGCTGTTCACCCCCAGAAATGCAGCTGGCACTGGCTTGGAGCATTGCAGGCTGCTCCCACCGTACCTCCTGAATAAATGCTGAGCTCGGCCTATTTCTTTCTGACACCGGCTCAAGATTCAAAGTCCCAGGACTAAGCAGGACGGTTCAGCCGGCCAAGCTGAGGCCATACGCCACATCCTGTCTGTGCAGGCTCATGGAAGACAAATAGGTCCCGGGACATTTGAGGCTCCATGCTGGCAGTGGAAACAGAGCACCTCAGAAATGTGCACAGCCAGTTGACATTGGGCAGCTTGAGAGAAAAAATATATATTTTTTATATATAATTATATATGTGATTTATATAAAATTATGCAAGACAGTTTGCAAATTTTATCAGATTCCTAGCAGTACTGGTTACCCTCCTAAGCGGAGAAACGCTATTAATAGAATCGTACAATTTGACCTCCAGAAAGAACCAAAGAACCAAAAGAATGAAGTCACTGCCAGGTGTGGTGGCTCATGACTGCAATCCCAGCACTCTGGGAGGCCTAAGTGGAAGGATCCCTTAACCTCAGGAGATGGGACTCTAGCCTGAGCCAGAGAAATACCCCTTTCCTACTAAAAATAGGTGGCACCTGTAGTCTCAGCTACTTGAGAGGCTCAGGCAGGAGGATCACTTGAGCCCAGGAGTTTGCTATGAGTTATGACACCATGGCACTACCCAGGGTGACACAATGAGACTCTGCCTCAAAAAAAAAAAAAAAGAAGAAGAAGGGCTTGGCGCTTGTAGCTCAGTGGCTAGGGCACCAGCCACATACACCAGAGCTGGTGGGTTCGAACTCAGCCTAGGCCTACCAAAAACAATGACAACTACAGCAAAAAAATAGCTGGGCATTGTGGCGGGCACCTGTAGTCCCAGCTACTTGGGAGGCTGAGGCAAGAAAATTGCTTAAGCCCAAGAGTTTGAGGTCACTGTGAGCTGTGATGCCACGGTACTCTGCCCAGGGCAACATAGTGAGACTCTGTCTCAAAGAAAGAAGAAGAAGAAGAAGAAAGAAAAAGAATGGTTCTTTGTTATCTTAAACATGACACTAAAGAATTTGACTTTGGGATGTAATTTATCAAAGCAGTATTTCAGGAAGACGTGTCTGGCAGTTCCATGAATAGATTTGACCTGAATAGATTTGACCTAGAGCACTCATAGGGAGATTGAAAAGGAAGAGAAAAAAGTGCAGAATTACCATGATAACGCATGTAGTACTAATAAGGTACTTATGTCACATAATTCGCCAGAAGTTGAATCAGGTCCCAAACTCAAGTGTACAGACTGCAAATAATGGGCATCCTCTGCCCATACACATTGAAGGCAAGGGGAAGGTGAACATGAGTTCACGCAGCAGTCTGAGTTTCAGGTGATAAAAGCGCATCAATTTATTCAGAACCAGGGACAGAGCTCAGGATACAGGTAAGACCTGAAGATGCAGATCTCCGGGCAAGTTAGGGGCAGATTACCCTCCTTACAGGGGGAGGGGACAGAGTGATGGGGTCCAATCATTCCACAGAGGTCAGGAGATTTTCCCTGCCTCAGGAGCTTAGTGCAGTGGCAGAGAAATTAACCAAGAGGTGATGTGGGAGTTTCTTCCAGAAAGGCCCAGTGTTCACTACGGAAGGTTAGGGAAGGAGGAAGGCGGTGGTGCCGCGGAGGGTCACACTAGAAGGCCTGTGCTGAACGGCGTAGCTCAGTGCTGAAGTGGCTGCCTGCATCGTCGCCGGACCTGGGAAGAGGAATCCTCTGGCCTGGTCCCCAAGCCCCAGGGGCCACAGTAACTCCCAGCCACCTACCGCTACCTCCTCTGCAATGTTGCTGCCTCGTCTCTGAAAGCCACTCTGCCCAGCTCTTGTTAATGGAAGAAGAGGGTTGGCCACCTGTCACTGTCAGCCAATATGCAGAGATGGGGACAGGTCCACCAAACTTTTCCAGAAGGCCGGGATTCTGGAGAACGGTGAGAGCAGCCGTTCTAAGACTGTTCTGATCTTCCATTGCAAAAACCACAGACTTATACATAAAAGTTCAAAGCAAAAACCATGTTAACCCTTATCTTAAACAACAATAATTAACCCTTATCTCACACAACAACAATGGACATATCCCACGACCTAAAACATTCCTTTTGGGTCTATGCCCTGGGTAGAGAGCTATGGTCTCATAGCTCACAGCCCAATCACTTGGGCTCGAGGGAGTCTCCTGCCTCAGCCTCCCAAGTACCTGGGACTACAGGCACCTGCCACCACGCCAGCTAGTTTTTCTATTTTTAGTAGAGATAGGGTCTCATGCTTTCTCAGGCTGGTCTTGAACTCCTGAGCTCAAGGGATCCTCCCACCTTGGCCTCTCAGAGTGCTGGAATTACAGGTGTGAGCTACCGCGCCTGGGCCTGCAAAACAACATTTCTAATTCAAAAGTTAATGTCCTAAATAAAAGCCCTAAGCTATTCAAGATACACTTTTAGGCTAAAGCTGAATTTACAAAACAAGAAAGGGAGCTGTGAGGGTCACATAAGCCCTAAACCAGGCAAACCGGCTGTGTCGTCTCAGCCCAAGCCCGACTGACTCCACCTTATTCTCACTCTGAGTTAACTCACAACCTTACCATCATCTCTGTGCACTCCACAGGCCAGCAAGCCCAAAGCTTCAAATAATTTTAAATCAAAAGTTTGGCCTCAGGGAGCATAAGGTTAACTATAAGTCAGCTTTGCAGACGCCATAAAACAGAATGAATAAAATAAAAATGAGAAGCATGAACATTGCAGTCACTGGAAAGAGAATTTATCCTCTCTGCTATACATGGCCCAGACACTTAGAAAGAAAAGATAAAGGCCACAACAGATTTCTTTTTTTAAAAAAAAGAGTTTTCAAGAGATTATTTTAAATGCATATTACTCTCTGTCTCTAAAGAGAATGATCAGATGTACTGTAAAAGACGACTATGAATTTTGGTCGGGATTATCCTCTTCTCTTTCATTGGTGACTGATATGCTAGTAAAAGATACTAGAAAATATAAGTCTGCTTTGAAGCCAGTCCATAAAAAGACCACTTGGAATTTAGCACCCATAACCCTTGGTCCTGGTTCCGAGTGTTGCAACCTTGTAAAAAAGGCAAACATTTTTCAGTGAGGCTAGAGGGAACGTGATAAAGAGGCTCCAAAGAGCATTTTTAATGTAATTGTTAAAGGCCAGTGGAGATGAAGAGCTTTTAAAAAAATAATCGCACTTGCCAAGAATATACTTGGGAGTTCTCTCAGGAGCACTCCCTTGAAATATGATCTGGGAATGTTACAGCAATGTACTGAGCCAGGTCGGTCACGGCTAAGACCTCACATCATTGTCTGTCCAATTAACTTAATATTTCTTTTAATTATGCCCACACCATTAGAAGGTATTCCTTTTATGGCCTGTGGGATGCTAGAAAGGATTACTATTATATTTTGCTCCATCTATAATGTGGAACTGCTGTGATTAAGTTCCTCATACTCACAATTCATAAACTGTAGAACAAATTCTCCCCGGCTCCCAGCCGGCCAACCTGCAGGCCTGCACCAAGGAAGTATTTATTTTTTAATTACTTTTCTAAATTTCAGGTTAGTGTGAGGGTACAAACAACTAGGTTACAATGTTTGCATTTGTTAGGTAGAGTCCCTGTCGTAGTTGTGGCCTGCACCCAGGAGGTGTGCCCATTGGGTGGGAGCTCACCATCCCCCTCCTTGCTCCCCTCTCCAGCATCCCCCCTCTGTTCTCTGCTTGCATCCCACAAAAGAAAGAAAACTTGACAAATGGGCAAAGCTACAGGCATTTCAGCAAATCAGCTTTACCTACTTTAGCTCTAGATAGGCTATCAGCCTCTGGTTTCCACTGCAGTCCCGTTCGCAAAAGAAAATGCAGCTGAAATTGGTCTAAAGGGGACCTGAGAAGTTAAATTTTCATTCCTTGACTGAGCAACAGCTGTGCTTTGAATGCACAAAGAGTACAGTATGAATTTTTTTATTTTCTAGAATAAAAGTACAATGATTAATGGGCACAATGTAGAGGTACATGGCACACCTTTTGGGACACAAGAAAAACAGGGACTCTACCTAACAAATGCAAATATAACCTAGTTGTTTGTACCCTCAAATTAACCTAAAGTAAAAATAAAATAAAAATAAAATGAAATTATGCAAGAAAAGTATAATAATAGCTAAAAGCTATGTTCTGATTCATTAGCTTCAAAAGAAGAAATACAGGATATAAGTGATACATATCTGTCAAATTGTATTTCAGTGTTACACACTTTAACGGGCATTCAGTTAAAAATTCAAAATTTTCTGTTGTTTGGTCTCATAAAATCTTCCTCACATCACACATAACTAACCTAATTAGTTACCTAATTATTTGATTCAGCTCAGGGCATTCACTGCCTCTCAGCCTATAGAAACACATTAAATTACTTTGTCAATTCAATCAACATCTTTAATGGGAATTATTTGGCTGTAGTTACCTTTCATTTCATGAAATACCAATAATCTTAAAAAATGTCTCTAAAGTATTTCTATAAAAGAGTATTTTACTCCATGGCAAAGTTAAGTCTCTCTTCTGAGATAAAGTCTAAAATTGATTTTGCTGAAAATTTTCAGACATGAACTCATAGCCCCCTGAGTGTTCTATTACAATTACTTCTTTATCAGTTTCAAGACTCGTGGCACGAACAATACTATCATCTCCAAGAAGCCTGTCTTTGAACATACCTTTCTCTGAAATCTTATTCCATTTAGGCTAAGAAGGTTGGAATACTATCTTATAAAGACTGCCGGCTCCATACTATACATTGTATCAACACAGAGGGTGTCAGAGTCTCACTCTGTCGCCCAGGGTAGAGTGCCATGGTGTCAAGGCTCACAGCAACCTCAGACTCTTGAGCTAGAGATAGCCTCCTGCCTTAGCCTCCTGAGTAGCTGGGGCTATAGGCGCCCACCATGATGCCCAGCTACTTTTTCTATTTTTAGTAGAGATGGAATCTCACTCTTGCTCAGGCTGGTCTGGAACTCCTGAGCTCAAGCTATTCTCCCCCCTTGGCTTCCCAGAGTGCTAGGATTTAAGAAACAAAAAACAAAAACTGCATTAAAAACGCAATACTCAAGTCACCTTTGACTTCTACAATTACAAGAGATATAAGATAACAAATGTTGTCAGTGTATACTGACTATTACAATTTTAATACATTTTTTTTCCTTTCTTAAAGTATGTATAATTTTTGGCAACCTCTGTATTTGATAATTATTTCATATATGTAATTATTTTCTTGGTAGTGAAATCGCAAGCCCCTTTATGGAGGAGGTAATGTGCCAAATTGGTCTAGAAAGTACATCTATATCCAGGTAAATTCTGAGCAAAAGAGGCATATGATAATTACTTACTAGCTGCGATACTGACACTGTCTCTCATCTTTGTCTTACCTTTCTGGAAACCAAAGGAATATTTCTACATTTGAAAATATGCAAAGGTCCTAGAACTCACCTTGCCTTCCTATTCTTTTGAGGTTAAGCTCAAGTTAACAAAGGGGTTTCCGCTCACTTAATAACACCTGCCAACTGCCTCATTTCCTGCAGAGCTGTGTTGAGCAGGGTTGTAAAACTACACCAAGACTCAGCAGGAAAATGACCATAATCAATTAGAAAAACCCACCGAGAGAGGCATACCAGAGAGCCTCGCTCGCCCCAGCTCGGATCATGTGTAGCATGCAAGGGGGACGGTTAGTAACGTGCTCCCCAGGTGGCATCTGGTATACTCCAGCTTACTCTTTTGTATGGTCCAGATCAGAGTGAAATGTACAGAAAAACCCCTGGGGGTTTACATAAACCACAAATTTAATCTTAGGCAAGTGAAAAATCAAAAACATAATTTTCATCCAGTCCCTTCCGAGATGGAACTCTTCTGTGCATCTTTAAACGATAAGAAAAGGCAAGTCTTTTCAACTCCAAAGGTTAGAAGGCCTTCAAACATCCCAAGGTACATAACTTTTTTAAAGCTGTCTTTTGGTTTCCTGAGTGGTTTTTGTCTTTTCTCTTTACTGTGATGAACTACGTACATCACGACACCCTGGAGTGGTGAGAGGGGTGAGAGAATGGAACAATGCCAGTCTGGTGGAGTGGTGGTTTCAAAATTTTCCAAAGGTTGATGTGATGAAATATCTCAACTCAGCTTCTGTTAGGGCCATAGAAGAAATGGCAAAATTAGATATTTATTTCATCTTCCCCTCAAAATTGCGAACTACATTCAAAATTTAACTGGGCATTATATGCACATGTAATTAATATTTAAAATCATCAGTAGTTCAGAACAGTCCCATAACCTCCCATCCGAGAGAACCATGTGTTATTTTAACCACAACTGCTGTATTGGCAGGCCAGAGGCATTGAAACTTAAAAACACCTAGGCAAGTTTATTTAATATCACACATAACAGAAAAAAATAACCCTTTATATTTTCTTTTCTTTGTTTTTTTTTTTCAAGACAGAGTCTTACTCTGTTGCCCCGGGTAGAGTGCCATGGTGTCATACCTCACAGCATCCTCAAACTCTTGGGCTCAAGCGATCCTCCTGCCTCAGCCTCCCAAGGATCTGAAACTATAGGCACCCACCACAATGCCCAGCTCATTTTTCTATTTTCTGTGAGCTCCAAGTGATCCTTCTGCTTCAGCCTCCCAGAATGCTGGGGTCCTGAGCATGAGCCCCCCGGACTTGGTCAACCCTCTGTATTTTCATCTGAATATGTTAAAGAACTCTGGCAACATCAATTCAGTAAGGTTCACAAGTCTTTTCTATTTAGATTTAGACAAATATATACCAAGATGGGTCTCTTTGTCTCCACATCACATATTTTCCTTTGTGACAGAAAAGAGGCTGATTGACTTTTACTCCCCAAAGTGCAAGTATTGCCAGCTTGGCCTTTTGAGTTTATTGAAAGAATAAGCCAAACATCTTAATGAAAGACATTTTTGATTTTCAGATGTAAGAAATGCATTAGAGCCATGATTTTCAACCAGTGTGAAGAGATAATTTTTAAAAATCAGTCATTAAGTCTTGGCACCTGTGGCTCAATGAGTAGGGTACTGGCCAGATATACCAAACCTTGCAGGGTCGAGCCCGGCCCAGGCCTGCTGAACAACAATGACAACTACAACCAAAAAAATAGCCAGACATTGTGGCGGGCGCCTATAGCCGCAGCTACTCAGAAGGTTGAAGGAGGAGGCTCGCTTAAGCCTGAGAGTTTGAGGTTGCTGTGAGCTGTGATGCTACAGCACTCTACCAAGGGTGACATAGTGAGACTCTGTCTCAAAAAAAAAAAAAAATCAGTCACTAAATTATTTTCAAAAGAATTTCATAGCACAGTAAGTATATTCTTTTTTATACACTCTTTTTTTGGATCAACATAATTTAAGTGTGCCATGAAAGTTTACCTATAAGTTCAAGTGTGCCATCAGATCAAAAATGTGGAAAAACACTGTTCCAGAGAAATGGAAAGAAAAAAACAATAAGTCATTTCTTAAAGCCATCACTTGTGAAATCAGTAAATCTGATGCTCTGATAAGAGACACCAACAACATAACTGTGGGCACAAGTCTCGAATCCCAGAGGGTTTTCTCTGATGAGCGCCTGTATATTTTCAGAGGCATAGCTTTTGCCTACTTCATGGTGGCTGTTTCCTTAATTGCTTTCGCATAGCGGACTTCCCCGTGAAATCTACAAATTATACAAAACCAGAGAAATAAATCCAGCAGTGGGTGAGTCTGCTGTGTTCATGAACTTAAGAATATTCATATCAATATCATGAATGCCAGGTCGAGGTCGTGGCAGTCTGATTCTGTTTACTTTGCAGGAGGCCAACAGGAGTCCAGTGTACGGTGAGCCACACTCCAACTCAACAGGACTTACTCTCAATTTATTCTGTACACTTGATCTTCCCTGAATCAGAGACAAGGCCAGATTAACTACATACCTGAAATTTTGTGACTTCAGAGAAAACAAATTGAGATAAAACCAGTTGAACAACCATTATCAAATGAATAGCTTACTGAGAGTTATGAATGATACATATTAGCACAAACGTACTTAGATATAATGAAATTAAAAGAATCGGAGCTAGCCATATACACGCCACATGTGTGAGTATTCTTCAACATATTTGAGGTAAGGTAGGGGATAGTGGCTCACACTTATAATCCCACCACTCTGGGAGGACAAGTTGGGAAAATCCCTTGAGTTCAGGAGTTTGAGACCAGCCTGAGCAATAGCAAGACCCCATCTCTACTAAAAATGGAAAAATTACCCAGCCATGGCAGGTGCCTGTACTCCCAGCTACTCAGGAGGCTGCGGCAGGGGAATCCCTTGAGCCCAGGAGTTTGAGGTTGCTGTGAGCTATGACGCCACAGCACTCTACCCAGGGAGTAGAGATTCACTCCCAATGGAGTGAGACTCCCAGCACTCACTCCCAATGGAGTGAGACTCTGTCTTAAAAAAGAAAAAAAAAAAGAATCAGAGCTAATTAACATTGTTATTTACATTTTTAAAGTTCTCTTCTAGCTCCTTAGCCAGGAGCAGGCTAGAAAAGAACTTGGGTTGTGTTTAGACTTGTTTTCTTTTTGTCTCACCTCATTTATGACCATTTATTTCTCTTCTGCCTCTCTCATCCCTGGATAATTCAGTAATAGCTTTTGCTCCAGCCAGTCTCTATCTTGCACTAGGCTTTGGAAAGGTTATTGGAAAGAATTATCCACCCACCTAAATTTTCCCTAAATACTCAGACATCTTAGTCACATGCCAATAGCTCCTAACTTTTTTCTGATCCCATGTCTAGGGAGAGCTCACCTCCTACTTTACAGGCAGCAGTCTTCTCACTGTGTCCCACACAGCATCCAAGTAAGGGAGGAGCCTCTTTCTTGTCTCTTCTCATAAGGCCACTAATCCCACTCCTGAGGGCCTCCACCATGACCTAATCAGCTCTCAAAGACCTCCAACATATAAATTCAGCTCATAACAGGACCCATTATGCTTCTGTCAAGAAAATGGCTTTCACATAGGCTATTAGAGATGGAGGTGCAGGATGATCTGCTAGGGTTTCCATAATAATGCCAGAAATAACACAGAGGATAACTTACAAGGATTGCACAGTCCCTGGGACACCATTCTCCTTCCTCTCATATGACTCCTGGACGACCGCCAAGTACCTTCATGGTACGCATCTTTTCTCTGGCTCCCAATCTCCAATGAATACTGGCTGAAAACATTACCTAGACAGACAGCCCACATATAAACCTTCCAAAAATACCTACGGCTATCTAAATTCAGATTTGGAAGACAAACAGTTCTCCAAAGGAAACGAAATCTGTAGGGATGGCCTTTAGCAGTAGCAAAGCAGAGAAGTTTAGTTCTTTGGAGATAGAACTTCAGACTTCTCCTTTCAATACCGTAAAAAATAACTGGGCGGCACCTGTGGCTCACAGGAGTAGGGCGCCAGCCCCATATGCCTGAGGTGGTGGGTTCAGACCCAGCCCCGGCCAAAAACTGCAAAAAAAAAAAAAAAAGAAAAGAAAAAGAGAGAACTATAAAATGATTTTTCAGGACAAGAGTAAAATATCTCTCAAAGATAGGTTCTTCCTTATGATGGTTAACTGTATGGTTTTTGTTTGTTTATTTTGTTTTGAGACAGAATCTCACTCTGTCACCCAGGCTGGAGTGCAGTGGCATGAGCCTAGCTCACAGCAACCTCACACTTCTGGGCTCAAGCCATCCTCCTGCCTCAGTATCCTGAGTAGCTGGGACTACAAGTGTCCACCAACACACCCAGCTAATTTTTCTATTTGTAGTAGAGATGGGGATCTCACTTTTGCTCAGGATGGTCTTGAACTCCTGAGCTCAAGTGATCCTCTCGCCTCAGCCTCCCCGAGTGCCGGGATTATAGCTGTAAGCCACCTCACCTGGCCTTAATTAACTGAATGTTGATTATATACACATATCTACACACACACACATATCCTATTAGTTCTGTTTCTCTGGAGAATTCTAATATACTCCTCACAGCACACACACACAAAAAAGTATATATATATAGGTGTGTATATATGAAAAAAGCATATTTATATATGATATCATATACATCATATATATAAATATGAACTTGGGTTCTCTCATCTCTGCTTTTGCTTATCAATATTTTTATCAGCCTTTCCACCAAAAAACTCTGTCTTGTCACTTTTTAATGAACCATTTTCCGGACTCTCCTCAACTCAGGTTCAAAATAATTTTTGGGGGCTGGGCATGGTGGCTACTCACACTTATAATCCTGGCATCTGGGAAGCCGAGGCAGGTGGATCAACTGAGTTCAAGAGTTGGAGACCAGCCCGAGGAAGAGTGCGACCCTCCGTCCACTAAAAATAGAAAATTGCTTGAACCCAGAAGTTTGAGGTTGCTGTGAGCCATGTTGACACTGATACAGGGTTCCTCCATTCAAGGCTGGAAAAGGGACCCCAGTTTTCCTAGGCTTGGGCAGATTCGTAAAGGAAACACCTTGCCCTTTTGCCCTGAGCTGGAGGGACTCAATTCATTCCTTTGTCCATAACACTCATTACATGTTTCTATTTGCCAAGTTCCGGCCAAGTATAATTCTCAAGACCCAATACCCCTAGATATTGGGGTAGGACATTGTAGGTAGGTACCTATAACAGTGGTACCTAAGAGCCCACATAAAGACTCCCCAGTTAGTTCTTTCTCCCTGCCAGAAGCCCTGGTACCTTTTACTTCTTCTGTATTCCTTTCTAATTTCTAATAAAATCCTGCCTTGCCACTGATCTGTGGTCCGTGGGTTCATTCCTCGAATCCCTGAGACCAAGGACCTACCAAGCAGTGAAACTCTGGTAACAACACCACGGCACTCTACTGAGGGTGACAGAAACTCTGTAATAATAATAATATTCTCTGGCTCCAGACCAAACCAAGATCACCTTTTTATTTACTAGATACCAACTAAATCGAACATGCCAGTAAGTCTTCATGATTTGGGGTGAAAAAAGAGAAAAGAAATAGGCTTATTTCTAAAGGCCTCTGAGCATGAAGAAGTAGAATAGGGAAAGAAAAATAACCAGAAAGAGTTTTGTAAATGGTTTAAGTCCCTCTTCTTCAAACTAGGAAGGAAGATTAGTTGCCTCCTCTGGAGGGAAGACTCTCATATTGATCATATAACAAAAATACGACATACCGAAGGAAGTAATGCCAAACGAGTAATATTATGGCACATATTTAATAAACGCATGTCTCTTAAGGATGTCACGTTGCGAAATGAGATTGAAATACACAAGAAATGGGATTAATAGCCTGGCTTGAAATGTGGCATCTTGAGAAATGGCTGATGGCCACATCAGGTCTGCCTACAACACTCAGTGAGCTGCTTTCCACAGAAAAGACTTGTAATTTGTCATTCACTGTGGTTGGTGAATGGCCCTGGGTCCTTCCGTCCTCGTGGTTTCCATTTGCATTTTGTTACCAAACGTTACAGATTGGAAGAACTGCTAGGGAATCGAGTGGGAGGGTATTTCTAGGAGTTTGTATGTAATTATAAAACACTGCTAAGCCCACTCTTCCTGAAAGATACCTAGGTAATAAACTAAAAAAAAAAAAAACCATTGCTAGGCTAATATAAATTATTTCTCTTTACTGTCAAGTTTTTTAAGAAGCTCTATTTTTTTCTCTGTAAAAATAAAGAAACTACGTCACAGAAGTTCACTGAAAATTCAACCCCATCACATACATAAGACACCCATCATGACACCTGCCACTTGATATGTCTGCCACCGACAGCAGCTATTCCTCCGGTGACTACCTACCCACGAGGTCTGCCAGTCTCGGTGATTAAAGGCCCAGGGGCCTTTCCTACTGTTGGTGACATAGCGCTGCATTTAATCCCTGTTGGCTCACCTCTCTCTGTCCCAGCCCACCTTCCCAACCTTAGCTCTCCCTGTTCTCCATATTCTGCAGACCCGAGCTTCTCATTGGACATCCAACACACCCCAAGCTTTTCTCACGGCAGTCCCCACTTGTCTCGCTGTCGTAGGTACCTACCCGAATGTCCTACAAAATTCCCCTGGCAAGAGCTGGCCCTTCATTCCCGGCCCAAGTCAAATACTACATACAGCCTCCATGAAGCTTCTTGATTCTTGTGTTTCTTCTTTTGAATCCCTGCAAGGCCCTTTACAGAGCTATTGTTTTCTGCTATCCTTTCTTTACTGTTATAAATCATAAGCTCCTGGAAGACAGGAGTTTTGTCCCACATATCTTTGATTCTCTGCTATCATTTGACATAATATTTTCTTTATAAAAAATACTTAAATATTGGTTGACTTGAAAGGCAAACCCCAGAAATAAGATAATACGTTAATGTCTTCTGTAATCCTGATGATATTAATTATATCGTGCAACTTGGACTTGAGCTCATATCATCTGGCATACTGTTTGTGATTATTGATCCTAAATACGAATAAAAACTTTCTAAGCAGAGGGTTTCACTCAATAGGGGCTGGTAACTATGGTTGGGATATTTTATTTTTGACATACCAGTGTGTCTTTAACAAAATTATTATGTTTTTAATTTAATTTTTTTTAATTCAAAGTTGAAATTTCTGTCACTGCTATCTATGAACTCTGGATATATTATTCCTGGTTCTCCTACATTTATTGCCTGTCCTCTCCTGCTGTCATGAAGTAAAATCAATTGATTTTTATCATTGGAAAAATTCACCACGGATGACGAGAGAAAAGGGAAAAGAATTTAAATGCTGCATTTTCCTAGTGGATTTGGCCTCAACGAGGGAATCCACTGTAATTATACTCAATAAGTTGAAAAATCTGACTACTTGTACTTCTCTTGCTTTATTCAGTCTGCGAGTCAGGTCACAAAATGTCTCTTTGAGTTTAACAAAGATAAAACTAACAATGCGTCCTCCAGCCTCCTGGTAGTTAAGCATTTTGCTTTCAGAAGGAGTGGGTGTAAACAAAGTCTGTCACCATAGAGTTAGTATTCCCTCTCTGTTCTCTTTCAGCTCTTCTCAGGGCTTAGGAATACTTGAAGGGAAAAGTCTCCACTTAGTTTAGTAAATTTTCTAATATGTGCTAAGCATCATGAAGGGAGAAGGAAGGGAAGTCAGGAGGAAAGAGAGAGAGAAAGAAGAAAAGAAAAGAAAAGAAACCCGTTGCAAATGCTGGTGTGGATGTGGAGAGAAGGGAACACTTTTACACTGCTGGTAGGACTGAAAACTGATACAACCTTTTTGGAAGGAAGTGTGGAGAACTCTCAAAGAACTCAAGCTAGACCTCCCATTTGATCCTGCAGTCCCATTACTGGGCATCTACCCAGAAGGAAAAAAATCCTTTCATCATAAGGACACTTGCACTAGACTGTTTATTGCAGCTCAGTTTACGATTGCCAAAGTGTGGAAACAACCTAAATGCCTACCAACCCAGGAATGGATTAACAAACTATGGTATATGTACACTATGGAATACTATTCAGCCATTAAAAAAAATGGAGACTTTACAGCCTTTGTATTAACCTGGATGGAAGTGGAACACATTATTCTTAGTAAAGCATCACAAG